>CAUYRH010093847.1:0-16130 GCA_963574655.1 Perodicticus potto
CAATGACGGCTGCAACCAAAAAATGGCCAGGCGTTGTAGCAGGCGCCTGTAGTCCCAGCTACTTGGGAGGCGGAGGCAGGAGACTCGCTTGAGCCCAGGAGTTGGAGGTTACTGTGAGCTGTGATGCCACAGCACTCTACCCAGGGTGACAGCTTGAGACTCTGTCTCAAAAAAAATAAATAAATAAAAATAAATAAATATTTTACCTCATGGCTCAGTGCCTGTGGCTTAAGCGGCTAAGGTGCTAGCCACATACACCTGAGCTGGCGGGTTCCAATGCAGCCCGGGCCTGCCAAACAACAATGACGGCTGCAACCAAAAAATAGCCAGGGGTTGTGGCGGGCGCCTGTAGTCCCAGCTACTTGGGAGGCAGAGGCAGGAGACTCGCTTGAGCCCAGGAGTTGGAGGTTGCTGTGAGCTGTGATGCCACAGCACTCTATCCAGGGTGACAGCTTGAGGCTCTGTCTCAAAAAGAAATAAATTAATTAATTAAATCAAATGTGGATTTTTAAGGATACACAACTACATCAGGGTAGATGGAGCCCCTAGCGGGAGGGAGAAGAGGTGGAAGGGGTGGAGGACTGCACTGTAGGGTGTGCAGGGTGTTCACTGCACAAGGATACAGCAAGGGCTAAAGTCCAAGCTTTTGCTTTACTGGCCAAGTCATCCCTGGTATACCCATCAGGAGAAGGAATGCTTTTTATCATTTGCAGAAAGCAGCATTCACCAGCCACCCTCTGCACCCACAGGGCTGGGTCCTCCCAAAAGTGTCATCTTGCCCTAATTCTCACAGAGTTGACTTATGAGCTAGCCGGGCCCGGGCGGAGGGGCTCTTCAACTATGTCTGTAAGACGTTATTCCTTGGAAATAAAAAAAGAGAAGAAAGGCAGTAGAAATGGAGACAGAGAAGGAGAAGGAAGAGAAGAGGCAGGGAAAGAAAGAGAAAGAGAGAGGAGAGGAAGAAGGGAGAGACAGAGTCCAAGGAGGAGGGAGTCTCAAACCACAGAGACTTTTTCTAATCAAAGAACTTGTCACTGTCACTCTGCTAGTTGAGATGCCAGGACAGATCTGGGCCCCACCAATGGGGAAGGGGGCAGGTGAATCAGGAGGAATAATCAATCTTTCTCTCTCTCTTTCACACACACACATGTTCCACTTACACATACCCCCAATGCCCATCTTGTCTCCCTCCTTGGCCCATCCCAGGTGACCAGGGGCCTGTCATGTCTCATTTCCCTCTCCCAGAACAAGTGATAAGAACTGGGAGAGAGGTGTGGGCAAGGGGACCACCTGAGCTGAGCTTTTCTCCTTCAATTTCCCTCCCAGGCTCCTCAACCATTAGCCATGAGGGTGCTGTCACCCTCATCTCTCGTGACTCCTCAACACACACAATGCCATGTCACTGCCCATCAGGGGCTACCCAGAGGAGGGAAGGCAGGGCTAAGGTGGCTTCCTTTCTTACCTGGGCTTTTGACTCCCCAGATCCCCCAGGTGGGGGCCCCAGGACCCACTCATACCCATTTTCCCTGAGCTTCAGACCCTTGGGTACCTTCCCCAACCCAAGTCCTCTGCACACGCCCAAGCCACTAGAACACCTTTCTGGCCTGGCCACCCTGTGGAAGCGGAGGGTGAGGAGAGCTAACACTTTATGAGCTCCCCTGAACGCTGGCTGTATCATTTCAAGCTCACAAAAACCCCTTGAGTTGAGTTTTAACTCAGAATCTCCAATTGACAGATGAGGAAACTTTGAGCCATAGATGAGAAAGCCTCACAGCTAATTACAAAGACAGGGGAAAAAGAACCCCCAGCCTCTCAGCTTCAAATCCTGCTCTTTCCACTAGTTTCAGACTCTTTTCTTGAAATCTCATTCTGTCCAGCCCTTTCAATTTGATAACCAAGGGCATACTCGGTGCCAGGTACTGTGCTGAACAACGTGTCACAGTACAGCAGTCAGCCCCACACTTGTCCATGAGGAGGATTCTATTATCTCCATTCCACAGATGAGAACATTGTGGCTCAGAAGCGTACACAGCCCAGGAATGGCACAGCCGGGACTCAGATTGGATGTCCTGCCTCCCAATTAATGTATTTGCCTAACTTGATGGCAACACAGATTCTGCCACTGTCACCTGCATCCAAGAACTGGCAACAGGACTGCCAGCCCAGGCCAGCAGAGAGAGATTAAAGGAGTTGAAGGCGGGGTGCCCAGGCCCAAAGCAGACAAAGAGAAAGAAGGTATTGGGGTCAAGGACTGCACATTCTCTGTCTTCCCAGGAGCACTGGCCCCATTGTCCCCACAAGTGCCCTCACATTGTCAGAGCCAGGGTCTCATCTGGCCCTCAGAATATATGGCTGCAGAATAATATGATGGTTGGGGGAGGAGGGGTGGGAGGCTGGAGCAGAGGGGCAAATGAAGAAGCCTCTGCACAGCCCCCAGAAGGAAACTTAATAGTCTGGGGGCTCCCTTGGGTCCTTCTCATTAAAAAAAAAAAAATCTCTATTTAAATGCAAATTGTGCTGGAGCTAAGATGGGTAGGCGGGAGGCAGAGAAGCATCTAGATACTGCTGATGATGTAGACTTAGCCACTGGACCCTGTTCCCCAATCTTGCCTTATAATCTGGGACTCTGTGCCCAGAAGTTAGAGCCATCCTCAGAGAAAACCCCATTTAACCTTACTCCTCCCCACCTCTGCGTGTGTGTGTCTGTCTCTGTCACACACACACACAGTCACACGCACACTCCCTCCAGCCTCTGCAGAAATGTGTCTCTGGTGAGACGGCAAGCTGCAAGCCTGGACTTCGGGTTCCCTCCTGTGTCTAAGAAGGGCATGGTATCTAAGGCCACACCCTTCCTCCGTGGACACCTCCCTCCAAAGAAACAGCTGAAGTTGGAAAGGGTTGTGTGGAACCTGAAAATCTTGACCTTCCTCTCCCCAAACCAGAAAACCCCTGAGACACACACAGACACCAGGTTTTAAACCAGGCAACAGAAGACAAACCAGCCCTCAAATCTAATTCTTTTTTTTTTTTTTTTGGAGAGACAGAGTCTCACTCTATGGCCCTCGGTATAGTGCCGTGGCATCACACAACTCACAGCAACCTCCAACTCCTGGGCTTAGGCGATTCTCTTGCCTCAGCCTCCCGAATAGCAGGGACTACAGGCGCCCGCCACAATGCCCGGCTATTTTTCTGTTTTACAGTTCGGCCGGGGCCAGGTTTGAACCCGCCACCTTCGGTGAGCCACAGGAGCCGCCCTCAAATCTAATTCTTGAAAGAAGTCAGGCTTCAGCAAGGAGAAACTGCCAGAATCCCTTCATCCCTCGCCTCACCCCAGGAGACTTACAGTGTCACTGCAGGACAAGCAGGTATGGGGTGGGCGGATGCAGGGTTGGCAGCTGAGACCCACACCTCCCATGGAGGGGGAGATCCCTCTGTTTCCCCAGCCTCAAAGAACCCTCATCCTGAGCGCCCCTCTACCCCTCAACCCACCCCCACCCCACCTCTCCAAGCCCATTACCTACAGGGATAATTACGTGGGTAATTCGCTGGCCCTGGAGAGCTCTTCAGTGGCATTAACTCAGGATGAGGGAGAGAGAGGAGGGTTGTCCCTGGTTACCACCCTGCTCCCCCTACTCTCCCCTGCACTAGTGAGGGGGTTAATTTAGGGAGAGTGGAGAATGAGATGCTGCAGCAGGTCACACCAATTCAAACACCTGTCTCAAAACTTTATTTTATACTTCTATTTCTGGCAGCATCAGGGGAAACTGAGTCAGGAGCCCTGCCCTAGGGAACAGATGATCCTGGAGCTGAGAATTCTAACATTCCTACTGGCTCTGCCACCTCTGCAGGGTCACTCCTCCTTCCTCTTCTCCCCCTGCTGGGCCCCAGGCTTTACTTATCTCACTTGTGGGGCTCCAAGTCGGCTGGGATCAGTCATCTGTGCCATTGCATATGGAGACCCCCAGCGAGAGGATGCCCAGGATTTGGAGGAAGCACCCAGAAAGCCCCCTAAAGCTTCCCAGATAAACGCAAATTTCAGGCTCGTTGAGAAGAGGGCAGAGCCGCGGCTGCTGGCTCACCCACTGCCTGCTTTCCCACACTGTGGCCCACACTGTGTTCTCTGGACATGGTGAGGCTCTTCACATGGTGAGGACAGGCTTCTGGGACTGACAGTGGACACAGGAAGTGTCAGGACCTTGAGCTCCGGGAGACAAAGCAGGGGCTAGAGGCCGGGAGGGAGGAGAGAGCTCCGTCTTGCCTCCTTCTGAGAAGCCCCGAGTGAGAAATAAGCGGATAACCAAGGGAAGAGAAAGCAAGGGCAGCGCCTGTGGCTCAGTGAGTAGGGCGCTGGCCCCATATACTGAGGGTGGTGGGTTCAAACCCAGCCCCAGCCAAACTGCAACAACAACATAGCTGGGCATTGTGGCGGGCTCCTGGAGTCCCAGTTACTTGGAAGCCGGAGGCAAGAGAATCACCTAAGCCCAGGAGTTGGAGATTGCTGTGAGCTGTGACACCACGACACTCTACCACTCTACCCAGGGTGACAAAGTGAGACTCTGTCTCTAAAAAAAAAAGAACTACCAAGGGAAGACAAAGCAGGACTCACAGAGAGGTGGTGCCCACAGACCCTCTCCCAAGGGAGAACTGGAGACTGGAGAGGGCAGGGAGTTGTCTTAGGTCATACAGAGTCACAGGTAGGAGGAGAAGGCTGATACCTGATCTCTTGACTCTGAAGCTGCAGGCTGACTTCAACTTGAGACAAAGAGTTATATACAGAAAATCAGCCGGCCACGCCCATGTGTTGCAGTGTGCCTACGGTGTGCATGAGTGTGCATGCATTCGTACCCATAAGTGAGTGTGTGACTGTGGCAGTTTGTCAGCCTACAGAGATGCTTGTGGATACGCATAGAGACATGTGTGTAAAAGGGTGGGCGCATGACACTGCCTGTAGGTGGGTTGAGGAGGAGAGACCTCCCCGCCATGCCTGCAGGGTCCCTGTGGCCAGAGCATCTCCCAGACCTCTCTCCAGGAGGCAGCGGAGCCAGCTGGGTCTGGGCAAACCCTTCTCCCCAAACATGCCCAGCCTCTGCCCCTGACCAGAGGAGATGGTGCTGCTGAGGCAGGAGGCAAGTCAACCCCCCTTCTCTTACAAGCTCCTGATATGATAGAAACAATTAACTGGAAGAGACAGTTAATACCCAAAGGAAAACATTTCTTGATATGATATTACAATCTTGCCTCAAAAATGGGACTCCACCGTGAGGAAATACAGTTTATTATAAGACACATTTTCTTTAATTTAATTATATAAGCTTTGGTTGTTTTTTTTTTTTAAGTGGTAGGGGAAGGGACTTAGATGTTTAAATCAATCCGTTGCATTTCCCATGTCCTCACTAATCACCTGAGGCAAAGGGGTATAAATGGGAAGGTGGAAGTTAGGGGAAGGGGTCAGGTCCCAATCTAAATCAAGCCCCCCATAAAAATCTGGGAGGGGAGACCACAGGCCAAGTTCACTGTCACCATGGGAGACAGAGGGGGAAGGGTGGGGGCTCTGGCCTGCCTCAGGGGATCCATTCCACCCACTGAATCGGGCCATGGCACACTCATACTACCCTCTGCCTGACACGCATATTCACACACGCATGCTCACAGCCACCCACATTCACATCACACACACTCTCACATACACGTCTACGGAAACTTACACACACCATGGAGTAGCCAGGCAGACCAGACAGACACCTACAGGTCAGAACCCAATACCTGGTCCCAGGAGAAGGCAAATGAAGTCCTCTACCTGACCATCCACAGTCTGCTTGGCTTGGGTAAGTTGCTGACCTCCTCAGGGCCTCAACTTCCCCATCTTTCGGGGAGGTGGATTAGATGGTTTCTAAGACTTTTCAGCTTTAAATTCTTCTGCCTGAAATCACCATCCTTATTACATGCCTCCTTTCTCCTGCTTTTGCTCTGGCATCAGGCAGGCATGGGCTTCCTTGGGCACTCATCACTCCCAAACTGTGTAACCCAGGGCAAGTGCCCGGTCTCTCCATGCCACTGTTTCCCTATCTGTAAAATGGGGAGAACAGCCATGCCATTAGATAGCAGCCAAACCCTCCACCCTGGTAAGCATGAAATTCATGGCTTCCATCATACTTACAAGTCCACGGGAGGCATCATGAAAGGCCCGTGAATGCTTCTCCGGGATGAATTTAACCTGTGGGTGGGGACTTCCACAAATGCTACAGGAAGTAGAAAAATTAGTAGGGTACCCCTCTTTGGGGGTCCCATCTCTTCCTCAACCTACTGCCCAGCTATGGCCTCTTTCGCTCTCTGTCCCATTACCTTTGTCCTGTGGCCAGTTCCATTCACCTCCTCCATTGTCCATCCTCTCCCCAAGTCTACGGACCAGGTCTGCCAACAGTAGGGGTCCAGGGGCCCAGAAACCCAGGTGCCCTTGTCTGCTGCCCAAAGTACCTGGTGCTGCCCACATAGGGTGGCCCCAAGCGACAGGGCAGCTAGAGCAGCAGCAAATCTCTGTACTTAGGTACTAATGCAGTAAGCCCTATCAAGACACAGTGAAACAGGGTGTAATTTTTGCAGAAAACAATGTGGGTGATGTATGCCCACGACTGGCACACAATAAAACTGTAGTGGAACGCAGAAAAAAATGCACCCAGTCAATACTATAAAATCAGCACAAATACACTCGTGTAAAGCAAATAAATCTCCCAATCCAAATATTTTACAACACGCACACAAGGAGGAGGAGGTGGAGAAGTGTGACTGTGTCTGCATAGTTCAAGTTTTTCCCAGAAATCTCTAGGGGAAATGAACAAAACGACCTGTGGGCCTCCCTACTCCCCAAATAAATAAATAAATAAATGTCAAGGACTTGGGGGCTGGTTTGCATTTCTGGCCTCAGACTTTGTCTGTCAGGCAACTGGGGGCTCGAGGCCCCCAAATTACCATTCATCTGGCCTTGTTGTGGAAATTTTCAAGGGATTTGCAGTAATTATATGACAAAATGCTTGCAAATCTCACTCATTGCTGAACAGAAACAGGCGGGTCAGGGATTGAACACTTTCAGCTGGGTAATTTGTAAATGTCAATCAGGCAAGGTAGGGGGAGAGAGGGAGAGAGAGAGAGAGAAAAGGAGGGGGGTGTGGAAGCCAGGAAAACATTATAGCAACCTCAGTGCAAGAGACTCCTTCATCCTCCCAGAACCTAGGAATGGAAAGAGTCATGGGGGTGGAGGAGAGTGAAAGGAAGGGCTAGGGAGGAGCGGGGAGAAGGAGGAGGGAAGGGACAGAGCCCAGAAACAGACTCAGAAAGGAGGATGGGCTAACGGGGTAGGGGGAGGGGGGGAGAAGTGGAGGAGGCGGAGTTAGTGGATGGAGACATGAAGAGAGTGAATCAGGAAAAACAGTTTAAATAAAACCAGGGGAGATTAAATTAACTGATACATACATTCCAAGAGGTAGGTCGTGGGAGCAGCAATAAATACCAGCTCCCTATCTCCCGTGCTCAAGACAGCGGGGAGAGCAAAGTAAAATTAAAAGATATAACAATAAAAATTACAAATGCATCTTGAGGGTCCTGTACTCAAGGTCTGTAATGGAGGCTCTGAGCAGAGTGAGCTCGAGGTGCTTACACTCAGGCCAGGGGAGCTGGTTAGAGTAGGAGCCAGGGGGTTGTTTCATTTTGTTTGGCTGGTCATTCTGTGTCTCCTGTTTTACCCAACAGACTTGCAAAGCACCCACTGCATGTATATAAGGGATTCCGTGGGTAATGGTTACTACCATGACGACTGACTTGGGACTCTTTTCTGTTCTGTTCTCTTTTTTTGAGATTCTCACTCTGTTGCCCTAGATTGAGTGCTGTGGCATCATCATAGCTCACAGCAACCTCAATCTCCTGGGCTCAGGTGATCCTCTCACCTCGGTTCTTCTATTTTTAGTAAAGATAGGGTCTTGCTCTTGCTTAGGCTGGTCTCTAACTTCTGAGCTCAGGCAATCCACCCGCCTTGGCCTCCCAGAGTGCTAATATTACAGGGGTGAGCCACCTGCCTGGCCTGTCTTGGTACTTTATGGTGTTTTTCCTGGTCATCATCACCCCTTGAGGAGCTGATTATATTTCACCCATTTGGTAAGTAAGGACACTAAGGCTTTCCAAAGGCTGTGATTTGTCTCAGATGGCTCTCTAGTTAACAGGTAGAACAAGGATTTGAACCCAGGCCTCCTGACTCCTTCCCCTTTCCAGCACTGCCTTCCTGCAGTCTCAGGTGAGAGACCAAACATACTTTCTGAGCACATACACACCACCATTATCACACCACACAAGTGGCTAACCAGTTTGTGAATAAGCCAAGATAGCATTTTCTAAGCAAGAGAATACAACTCTCCAGATTCCAAAGACCTTTTTTAGCACCACCCAAAAGTTACTTGACCCCCTCCCCAACCATTTGCACACTAGTGGTTGTACTTCTAATATCTGTAGATTAAGGAAATACCTAATGATCCAAAGCTGCAATAAATCTAGAAACATTCTTTAAAATTATTTTATCTATTATTTATTTGAGACAGAGTCTTGCTCTGTCACCTAGGCTAGAGTGCATACTTCTAGGCTCAAGCAAACTGCCTTAGCCTCCCAAGGAGCTGGGATTGCAAGTGCATCCACTATACCCAGCTATTTTTTTCTTTTGATTTTTGTAGGGATGGGAGTCTCACTATGTTGCTCAGGCTGGTCTCAAACTCCTGGCCTAAAGTGATCCTCCCATCTCAGTCTCCCAAAGCGTTGAGATGACAGATGTGAGCCACCATACCTGGATCAGAAATACTTTTAAAGGCATTTTAATTTTTTACATCACCATGGTCTTGGAAAAAAAGTGAAAACACAGAAGCAAACAAGACAGAATCTTTTTTTGGTCTCCAAGCAGTTAGACACATGTGGGAGTCAGAGATCTATTTTATTTTATTTTATTTTTGAGACAGAGTCTTGCTCTGTGCCTTGGGTTGAGTGCCATGGCATCATAGCTCATAGCAACCTGAAACTCTTGGGTTTGAGTGATCCTCTTGTCTCAGCCTCCTGAGTAGCTAGCTAGAAGTACAGGTGTCTGCCACAATGTCCAGCTGATTTTTCTACTTTTAGTAGAGACAGGGTCTTGCTCTTACTTAGGCTGGTCTTGAACTTCTGACCTCAGGCAATCCAGTTGCCCAAGCCTCCCAGAGTGCTAGGATTATAGGTATGAACCACTGCCCTGCTGCCAGCCCAGAAGGCTTCTTTCAAGAACTCCAGGATACCCACCCCACTGGGGTCCACAGCTCAAATATCAAGGAACCTCTAGTTGAGACGAGGCCTTTGAGTAACAGGATGGGAGCTTATGGAGTTGGTAAGGTTATCCCAGGAAGAAACCCAGAGGAAGTCATATCCTGAGAAAGACTAGGAAGGGAAGCAGTCAGACAGCACCAGGCTATGTGGGACAAGGCTGGGAGAGAAGGGGGCGGGCTGACCACAGCACTTTGGCCTCATATCCACCAAAGCCCCCAATTTATGCTTTTGCCATGATCTCCATGTAAGCTTATTGACAGATATGGGAACACGCCAACAGGGTAGGAAGAAGAAAGAGTTTCACTGATAGGAGAAAAAACTCATCTTGCTCAGCCCACACTGCCTGGAGTGGACCATTCACTCATCAGAGAAGCAACAAAGATGACTGTACACCTACTGTGTGCCAAACCTTGTTGGAGATGCCAGAGCCACAGTGAGGAACAAAACAGGAGATGAGAAAACCTGCTCTCGATGAGTTTACCTTACATGTATCACTTTCAAAGCTTTGAAATGATTTTGTGAGCAGCACAGTTGCATGCATTGCCTTTTGTGAGTTAACGATGTTAACTTGTGGAATATAAATCAGATGACATTTTTGTAACCCTGCTTGGCATTTCTTCATTTTTAAATGTATTGAAACCTCAGAATTAAAAGAGGTCTACAGCCTTCCTGGGAGGCTCTGAGCAGGGCTGGGGGTGGCACTGGATGAAAGTCCCCATCTAACAATAGCTGCTACCATCCTGGATGCTGGAAGTCCTAAGGGTGACAGAGACACTGGGGGGAGTGAGTAATGGCACCCACCATCCTCCTCAGCCTTCTCCCTAGACAAAAATCACAGCTCTGGAATTAAGTGTTCCGGCCCTGTTGGTTGATCCTCTGGGCTACCTGCTCTTCCTACCCTCCTTCCAGTGAAAAGAATTCTTGGAGCAGGAAGTCATTAGAAGTCATCGGGAAATTTTGCAAATCATTCACTTAGCTGTGACTGCACTGATGAGGCTACTGCAAAGTACAGAAGCCTGTCTCCCTACCCCAGCACTGCCACTTAAATGCCTTCATCTCTTTGTACCTCTGTTGCCTCATCTGTAAAATGGAGATAATTGCTAGTAGCTACTCAGACAGGGCTGTTGTAAAGACTGAAGGACGTAATGCAAGTGCTATAGAAATATTAACTATTATGATTATTCTCTCCCTTTGAGGCTCAGAGCAGGACATAAAATCTGGAGGCAGGAGGGAAATTGGGGGCAAAGCCGCAGCTCTGGCTGGGAGGCAGCAGCAGCAGGAGACTGGGAGAAAGGAGAAATGAGTCTGTCTGCCCCTAATTCCAGGATGGCATCTCCCTGAGCCTCGGTTTCCCCATCTGTAGAGCCAGGAGGCTGGACTGGGAAATTTGGAAGTGTTTCTGATTCTAGGAAGTGGTGTTGGAAAGAATGAGGGAGGAAGGCAGTGAGGAAACCCAGGACAAGCCTAGCTCTTGCTAGTCCAAGATCAAAGTTGGGATGACTCTGGACCGGTCTCCGGAATCTCTCAGATCAGGTTCTCTTGGAATTCCCGTGCCTGAGATGAGAAAACTTAAACCAAGATCATCCCAGAGACCCAGCCCCATGATTGCACCGCCACCAGTCAGTAAAAAGCCAAATGCCCAACAAAGGGGCAGAGATGGGGAGGTTGGCATCCCACCTGCCCACCTTGCCGTCCTGGAATCCGGGACCTGCGCCCTCCATTAGCTCCGCCCTCAGCCGAATTTAATGAATCTGAGAAAAATTATGAAGTCCCATAAAGCCACAAGTATCATAAAAAGTATAATAAAATTGAGAAAAGCTATTAAGTTATAAATACAACCAATGCATGCAACATCACTCAGTCGGGGAGGAAGTCGCTATAAAATAGTCATTCCACAAGTGACTAAATCTCTTAATTCACAAGGTACACGCTCCCCTGTCTGGCTCCCAACCCCGTCGTCCCCTCCAGGATCTGGTGTGACATGAACTCCCCGTGGCAGAGAGCGGCGGGTGGGGAGACAAAGAAACAGGGACACCGATCGCCGAGACAGACGCAGAGCCGAGCGGGGAGCCGGACCGCTGCGGAGGCGGCACTGGGCAGGGGCGTCCGGGCTGTAGCTCCCAAACACTTGGCCGAGGGGAAAGGGAAAGAAATGAAAAGAAAAAGAAAAAGCAAGAAGCTGCCCAGGAAGGAAGTTTGCAGCTGGCGTTTTGGCTGTGGGATGCGGGGAACGCTTGGTGCGGGCAGGGAAGCGACCCCAACTATCCTCCTGGCTCTCCCCTCGCTGGAAGCCCCGGGGCCGCCCGACACGCGCGCCCCCCAACTCGCGCGCAGTCCCCGGGGCGCGGCTCCGCGGGCGCCCTCCCGCCCAGAGCCGCCCCCACGTCTTGAATATTCATGGTTGTAATTAGAGCGCGCACCCCGCGCCCATTACTGTTATATGCGTCCAATAAAAACAAACTCGCTAATGAGGAGCTTTAACGCCGGGCGGGCGGGTGGCGCCTGGACAGGGGCGGGGCAGAGAGGAGGACTAGGCGCGATCCCAGACCAGGGGCGACTGGGTACGGGCGAGGGGTGCCCCAACAGACGTCGCGCCTGGCTGGCCGGACACTGTCCAGTCCCGGAAGGGGGCCCGAGCTCCGAGCAGGAGGCTCCAGAACAGCGGGATGCACAGGTCCCCCACCCCTGGCTGGGAAGCAGCCTGCACCGTACGCCCGCATCCGCCCTGTTGGACCCGGTGGCTCCAAAAGACCCTGCGCTTTCAAAGGCTCCTGCGGAGAGCCCACAGCCTGAGGGCCCCAGGGCTGCTCCACTCCTGGGCAGGGCGGGAAGAAAAGCCTGGAGCTCTCCGTGGCGCTGGCCCGGGACTGGGCAGGGTCGGAGGCGGGCGGTGGAGGGAAGGAGGTGGCGGTGGGCGCCAGGGCCGGAAGGCAGGCTGGGCTAAGGAAGAGAGGCAGGTGACAGTGCGGGATGAAGAAAGGGGTAGGGTTTTTTGTTGTTGTTTTTGTTTTTAATCGACGGAGTCATCTGTTGGAGAGTGCCCGAAATGCCGAAATGGCTTCAGTGGAAAGAACTGTAGCAGGGAGGTCGGCATTATCATACCCACTTAACCTTCAGAGAAAACCGAGGCACCCAGAGGTTTCCCTGGAGACTTACGAAGGGGACGATACCCACATCGCACTGGGGTCTAGGAGGAGCTTTCGCACAGGGTTTGAGGTGGGGTCAGGGCTCTCCAGGAAGACCGGAAGCCGCAGGACCGCGTCCCCCGGTTAGCAGGCGTGCCCACCCTGACCTGGACCTGGCGCGTGCAGTAAGAGCTGCATTAATGTTCGTTCAAAGGATGAAAGGCAGAAGATGGGAGAGTAAAGGAAAAGTCTAGAATGGAGATGGAGGAGGAGGCCTAGAGCAGTGGTTCTCAGGTTCAGCATGCTCAGATTAAAATACGGATTTCTTAGTTTCATGCTAAGACTTGTATGGAATTTTCAGAGCAGCATTATTTATAATACCTGTAGGTAAAAAGTGGGAACAACCCAAAAATCCATCAAGGAGGGAATGGATAAACAAAATGTGGCATGTCCATACAATGGAATACTATTTAGCAATAAAAAGGGTTAAACAACCAATACTTTGTTTCGACATAGATGAACCTTGAAAATATGCTAAGTGAAGGAAGCCAGTCACAAAGGACCACATTTTATATGATTTAATTTATATGAAATGCCCAGAATAGGCAAATAATTAGGGACAAAAAGTAGATTGGTGATTGCCTAGGGTTGGAGGATCTGAGAATTTAAAATTATGCTCAGAGGTACAGGGTTTTGTTTGGGGGTAAAGAAAATGTTCTAAAATTGATTGTGATGATGTCTACACAACTAAAAGCATTTTAAATAAGGCAATTGTATGGTATGCCAATCAGATCTCTATGAGCTGTTAACAAAACTTTATGCAAAAGAAAAAGCAAAAAAGAAGGGTGGCACCTGTGGCTCAAGGAGTAGGGCACCTGAGGTGGCCAGAGGTGGTGGGTTCAAACCTGGCCCTGGCCAAAAACTGCAAAAAAAAAAGAAAAGAAAAAGCCAGACTCAGAAGATCACCCAGAAAAGGAAAATCTATAGAGACAGAAAGTAAATTAGTGGTTGTCTAGGGCAGTGGTGTAGAGAGGAGATTAACTAAACTGACACCAGTTATCTTATTGGGGTTATAGAAATGTTCTATAACTAGGTTGTGGTGATGGTTGTACAACTCAATACATTTACTAAAAATCACTGTCTAGTATGCTTAAAAACAGGTAAGTTATAGGGTATGTAAATTATACCTCAATAAAGGAAAAAAGATAGGCTGATGGATTCCACCCCCATCCCCCATGTTTCTGATTCAGAAATCTGGAGAATTTGAATTTCTAACAAGTTCCTGATGCTGCTGGTCAAGACACCGTACTAGAGAGACACTAGTCTACAAAGATGAAAGGCCAAAGCCAAGAAGAGAGAAAAGACCTGTTTAAACACACACACAGTGCCATCTCTCTGCGCCCACCCCTTGAGCATAACCCAGGCAGATACCCGGGTGAGGGGCTGTAATGGGCAGAAGGGAGCCCACTGCTCTCCGTGCTGGGGAGACATTCCTCTGCATCAGACAGCGGCGGAATTAATTTCAATGCAGCCTCTCCACCATCAACCGAAATTGGCAGCGTAAATAGGAACTGCTGTTTATTTGCCACTTACTTCTGTCTTGTTCCCCTTAAATACTGAGGGGAAATCGGAACCATTAGGGTCAGAAGAAAATTACAAACACACAGCATCGCTGTGGGTGGGTGAAAATGATATTAGAGATTGGGTTGAGGGAAAAGGCAAAAAAATAATAATAATAGAGGGAGAAAGGAGAGAGGGTTAGAAGAAAAAAAATGCCTTGCACCAGCGGAGCATGAAATAAAATAAAATTAAATAAAGATCTGTTTGGTGGGTGAAGAATCTTCATCCCAGCAAACATGGGGGAGGGGAGAATTCTGGAGTTGTTTCCAAAGCCAGATCAGGGAGGATGTAAATTCTGATTTCTGTTTTCTGACCTGATTAGCACAGTTGCAACTGACTCTTTCTCTGAGTCACCAGGAAATGGGTCCAGGGAGGGGACTAAAGCTAAGCACCACCATTACCTCCACCATGGGGTTGTCTCCCCCACCTCTGTGGTCCTGGAGCTGCCTCCTACTGGGACTTCACATCCGTGGGCAGCCCCCTTCTTCTCTACCTGCCCCCACCCCAGTGGCAGAATTAATTGGAGGCGAAAGGAGCAGCACATTTATTACCTCCCCTCCTGCTCCATACTAAATCTTGTGGCAATGCTTCTAAAAGTCAATAAAACGAAGAGGATGCGATAAAATTAAGGTGGAAAGTGCGATGGGGAGAGGAAATGGGAATCTTCTTTTTAATTTAGCTTTAATTTTAATTTTTTGTCACCTCTCCAAGCAGCCTGTGTGCGTCTTACAGCCAAGGGGGTGGGGCAGGGGCTGGCCTGGATTTTTAAGGTTTGGGTGAAGAAGCTGCACTCCGGCCTGAGTCTTGCAGGAGTCACAGCTGAGAGCAGGCTTGGGGTAGAAGGGCTGTCTGTCAAAACTGTACTGACCAGAGTGAGGCACTCCCCTCTCTGCACTCCCAAAACACACTGCCCAGCTCTAACGGCTTATTGCACCTGATTTTGTGCTTCCTAAGAGCAGGAAGCTTGTCTCAGTCAACTCTTTACCCACAGTGCCTGGCACATAACAGGGGGAGTATCAATAATCATGATGATGCCAATGATGGCTAATCGTTATTAAGCACTTACTATGTTCTAGGCCAGGCATCCTCAAACTTTTTAAACAGGGGGCCAATTCTCTGTCCCTCAGACCATTGGAGGGCTGGACTATAGTTTAAAAAAAAAACTATGAACAAATTCCTATGCACACTGCACATATCTTATTATTATTATTTTTTTTTTTTTGGTTGCAGCCGTCGTTGTTTGGCGGGCCCAGGCTGGATTCGAACCCACTAGCTCAGGTGTACGTGGCTGGCGCCTTAGCCCGTTGAGCCACAGCCACCGAGCCCACATATCTTATTTTGAAGTAAAAAACAACGGAAACAAATACAATTCACACCAATGCATGTGGCCCATGGGCCATAGTTTGAGGACCCCTGTTCTAGGCATTGTTTGGAGTACTCTACATTCACTATTGCTTTTTCTTTCTTCTTTTATTTTTAGTTTTCTTTCTTTTCTTTCTTTCTTTTTTTTCCAAGACAGAGTCTCACTTTGTCACCCTCCGTAGGGTGCTGTGGCATTATAACTCACAGCAACCTCAAACTCTTGGACTGAAGCAATACTCTCGCCTCAGCCTCCCAAGTACATGGGACTACAAACATCCACCGCAACATCCGGCTATTTTTAGAGACAGGGTCTCGCTCTTGCTCAGGCTGGTCTTGAACTCCTGAGCTCATGCAGTCCACCCACCTGGGCCTCCCAGAGTGCTAGGATTACAGGCATGAGCCACCACTCCCCGCCCTACTATTTCATTTTTATTCCTCACATCAGCACTATGGGATTGGCACCATTATAATGTGGCCCCATTTTACAGATGAGGACAATGAAGACAGAAAGGTGAAACACCTTGCCCGTGGTCACAGAGACAGTAGGTGTTGGGACTGCTTTTTGTGAAATAGATAGTGGCTAATTCTCATTTATCAAGTGCATAAATGAATGAATAAAAATTATGTAAGAATACTAATGAAGTGGCAAGTGTGTGCCAGTGGTCCTGTGGTGCCCCATCTTTCATCAGTGCATGA
>CAUYRH010093848.1:0-13257 GCA_963574655.1 Perodicticus potto
CCTTTCTCCATCCTCCCCAAGCCTTCCTGGGCCCTTTCTCCATGTTCCTCAGACCTTCCTCTGGCCTTTCTCCACCCTCCCCACACCTTCCTCTGGCCCTTTCTCCACCCTCCCCACACCTTCCTCTAGCCCTTTCTCCATCCTCCCCACACCTTCCTGTGGCCCTTTCTCCATCCTCCCCAGACCTTCCTCTGGCCCTTTCTCCATCCTCCCCACTCCTTCCTGTGGCCCTTTCTCCATCCTCCCCACTCTTTCCTGTGGCCCTTTCTCCATCCTCCCCACTCTTTCCTGTGGCCCTTTCTCCATCCTCCCCACACCTTCCTGTGGCCCTTTCTCCATGCTCCTCAGACCTTCCTGTGGCCCTTTCTCCACCCTCCTCAGACCTTCCTCTGGCCCTTTCTCCATCCTCCCCACACCTTCCTGTGGCCCTTTTCCATCCTCTGGCTCTTTCCCAACTGTCACCTCTTGACCTATTTAAAATTGCAACCTCCATTACTATGTTTAATAGCAGTGGTTACAGTTGGCGTCCTTGACAAGTTCCAGATCTGAGTGGAAATATTTTCAGTTTTACTCCACCCAATATAATATTGGCTGTGGATTTGCTGTAGATGGCCTCTATCAGTTTAAGAAATGTCCTATTTAAGCCTATTTTCTTAAGTGAAAGGATGAAAGGATGCTGGATATTATCAAAAGCTTTTTCTGCATCAATTGATAGAATCACATAGTGTTTGTTTTTTATTTTATTTATTTGATATATTACATTCATAGATTTATTATGTTGAACAAACCTTGTAACCCTAGGATAAAACCAATTTGATCATGGTATATAATTTTTTTGATGTATTATTGAATGCTGTTTGCTAGGATCTTCTTGAACATTTTTGTGTTGATATTCATTAATGATATTGATCTATAGTTTTCTTTCTTTGCTGGGTCTTTCCTGGTTTGGGGATCAAGGTGATATTTGCTTTGTTGCATGTGTTAGAGAGGATTCCTTCTTTTTCCACGTTTTGGAATGCCATCAACCCATGAATGGATAAACAAATTGTGGTATATGTACACCATGGAATACTATGAAGCCCTGAAAAGATGAAGAATTTACATCTTTTATGTTTACCTGGATGGAGCTAGTAGATATTCTTCTTAGTGAAGTATCTCAAGAATGAGAAAAATGTGTCCAATGTACTCAATACTTTTATGAAACCGATATATAAATACAAATTCATATGAATGATAAAACATAAATATAGTCCAGAAAGAAAGAGGCGGAGAGGTGGGAGAAGGGTGGGGAAAGGGGGACGCCAAGTGGAGGGAGGGCATTTGGTTGGAGCTCACCTAATGGGCACAATGCAAGGATATATTTCAAAACAACTAAGAATATATTATAAATGTCATATCACAAAAAATTAGTGAGTTGATAGTTATTTTAACCAGTTTGATTGAAGCATTCCACGTTGTATATCAAATCATCACATTGTACCCCACAAATATACACAGTTATGATTTAATAAAAATTAAGTTAAAAAGGTAAATTTATAAAAGAAAAACAAACTGCCACCTCCATCATAACCTTGCCCCTTTTTTCCCTTTGTCTCTATAGCACTGACCAGCAGCTGGAGACTGTACATTTTACTTAGTGTTTGCTTCCAGTAGAACTTAAGCTTCCTGAGAATTTTCTAAGGTTTCCTGAGAATTTTCTGTTTTGTTTCCTGCTGCATCTCCAGCACCTAGAAACAGTGCCCAGGACAGTGTGAACTCGGCACACTCTAGAGAAGGAAAAGTTCCATCCACGGGGATGGAACATATTTCAGACACAGTTAGGGAGGGTGTAGGAGCGAAGAAGAGAGGATCAGGAGAGGCTGTTAGGAAGTCGGAAGACAGAGCATTTCACTCAAATCCTGGCTGCTTTACTTTCCCTGCTCAGAGTCGGTGAAGGGTGTGGAGTTCTAGAAAACTAGCTCTCCTGATGTGGAACAGGGGAGTATGTTACCTTTGAAGTCAAACCCATGCTGCAGCCACTCCTGACTGTCATTGTTTTGGGAAGGTGTAATTTATCCCTCCAAGCTTCTCCTGGGCTCCCTGTCTTTGAGTTATCCTCCCCCTTTTTGCTTTTGGCTTTCCTGGCATCTTTTATTCTCTTGATCTCTTAAATTCTATGTCCAGTGTCCCCCCTATCCACTTCTCTTCTGACGCCAGCCAGGTGGGACCCCATTTTCCACCTCCCTTGGTCTTGCCCACACAGTTCCTCGGCCTGCAGAAAACAGTGCAAAGTCAACATGACACTCCTTTCAAGTCAGGCTGCCTTTGAGTTTCTGTGGCCCCATCTCACTCACTGCCATCCTGTTACTGTAAGACCTTATAGGAAAAGTACTCAGAAACAAAACTGAGTTCATCACAGAAGCATCGTTTTACAACCAGGTTGACTTAAATCAATCCCTTAAACTTTCTAAGGTCTTTAGTTTATTTGTGAGAAAAATGGGCAGGCAATAAGACATCAAGGTTCCAGCATATTACAGCCTGCCATTGTTAGCTGGGGGACACAGCAGATGGATAGCTCCATGTTCTGGTGTCCTCCTGGGATAGCTCCGTGTCCCTGTGTCCTCCTGGGATAGCTCCATGTCCCCATGTCCTCTTGGGATAGCTCCATGTTCCAATGTCATCCTGGGATAGCTCTGTGTCCCTGGGTCCTCCTGGGACAGCTCCATGTCCCCGTGTCCTCTTGGAACAGCCCCGTGTCCCAGGTCCTCCTGGGATAGCTCCATGTTCCAATGTCATTCTGGGATAGCTCTGTGTCCCTGTGTCCTAGGATAGCTCCGTGTCCCCGTGTCCTCCTGGGATAGCTCCATGGCCCAGTGTCCTCCTTGATAAAAGTGCAGGTGACAGTGCCTACCCCCTAGGGTCACTGTGAAGATTTGATGAGCTGCAGAGCACTGATGTACCGCCTGGCCTTGGGAAGCGCTAGGTTAAGGTTGATCATTATAATTAATTATTGCAGCTTCTCTTTGCCCCTGTAGATCTGCTCCCCAACTTTCTGCACCATCCCACATGAGGCTGATTTGGGGGGCCCCCAACTAGGGCTCCTCCCTCCTTGGGTTTCTGGAGTCTGCCAGGAGAGGGGCTCACTCCCTGCGAAGATGCTGGATCATCTTTCCTCCATCCAAGCCAGTGGCTCCTGTCAAATGGTTCTCTCCACAAGCCTGTCTATTCATTCTCTCTGGAGACCAGTGACCATTCACCACTCTTGCCTGTTAGTAACAACTTCTAGCCCTGCAATATTGTACTATCCTGATTTCTCTTCCCTCTGTTGGCTGTCTCGTGAACAGTCTCTTGATTGAACTCTACTCAACCCGAGAGCACTAATGGATTCCTGCCTGAAACCCCGTGGATGACATGTACGTCAGGGCACTTTGTAACATCATAGCATACATCTCTTGTCTACGTGCTTATGGTACCTTTGTCCCTAGCAAGAGGCAGTGTGTGTCAAGCATTTGTAAGAATTTAAAAAACCCACTGTTTAAAAGTGAAAAAAAAAAATCCACTGTTTATGAAACATTCCCCTGTTGTCCCATAAGAATCTCTAACTCAACGTGTCCCCTACTGATTGTCCATCGACTCTTCCCTCTGTATTCCTAAATGCTGTTAAGAGTATCACACCATTCTACCTCCCCATGCAATAACCTCAGGTGATTTTGACCTCTCCCAAGGGTCTCATATCCAATCTGTGCAAAGGGAACAAGGAGTCAGACAATTGAGCAAGAAAACTTGGTGGAGCAGGTGGCATTGCTCCAGGTTCCTCAGTATTACCCCCTCTGAGATGCTTTCCAGAACCCTCCACCTGTGATCACATCTCTGCTCACAAACTACTATCATCTAATAAAGATTTTCCGACTCTATTTTCCCCTTAAAGACCAAAAGGATAAAGATATACTCAACAGAAAGGGTCAATACTTTTTAGCCTTATTAAAATATGTCTTACTCATTGTTTATCCTGAGCACTTGCAGAAGTCCTGGCTCAGAGTAGATGGTCAATAAACACTGTGGAACGAATAAGTAAATGAATGATTAAAGAAGAGATTTGTAGAATAAGTTAACTTTTTCTGAAAAAAAAGTGAGTCCTTTTTCTGGTTCCTTATGGTTTAAGATTAGAAACGAATCATCTTAAAAGTGCTATGGTTTCCACGTGCCCATTTAAAGCTCACGTTGCAATTTAATTGCCATGGTGCTGGTATTAAAAGGCGGGATCTTTAAAAGGTTAGAAGGTCATCTTTTGGGACTTTAAAAGGGACTGATGCTATACAGAATGACAGTTTTCCCTGTTATTTTCAGGCTTTCTGTACGGAGCCTTTTATGAGATGTATTAGCGTTTCTTATCAGCACCCACAGAAGAAAACATCCCCAGGAACTGAACACCTCTAACAGGTGAACTCCTTAGACCTGGGGAGCCCGGGGCTGCTTCCACTGCTTCACAAGATGCTGCATCTTCCTCCCAGGTCAAAGTCCCTTTGCTATTTTCATTTGTTTGCTTGAGCACAGTTTGTTTCCAGCTGTTAGCTTTAGCGCAGTAACCCGGTTAAAGGCCTATCCTACTTCCTCCTACAGATAATTGATGCTGGTGAGCCATGGAATAATCCATCTGAACATCCGGTGGAGGAGTTTCAGTTTCTTTTCATGAAAAATAAAACTTACAAACTTGATCAAGTGTAAAAGCAAAGTCAACCCTTTCAGAGAAAGGCAACACTAACCACGCGCACATGCCCAGAGAGACACACAACACAAATTTTTGTCACTAAACTATCTGAACAGAGAGGGTGGTTGGGCTGGGGCAGCATAATTGAGATCTGGGTTTATTATTCCCTGGGTCCTGCCCTAATGGGTTCATGAAGATTGACTATAATGAACAAACTGTGGTTCTGATGAATGAGTTTATGGCTTAATTCATAAAACATATGGCAAGCTTCCTCTGCCAGAAGTAGTTGGGAGAAGAAAAAGCAAATGAAAATCAAGAATAAATAAATGATATGATATAAAAACAATGTTTGGAAGTAGACCAGAAAAATCAACTAATTAGGATTTTATTGATCTGGAAAAGAGGAAATCCAAGTTCTATTCTAGGCACATCACACACACAGCTAAGCCTCAAACTGGAGATGAAGACGGTGTTCTCATTAACACTTGACGGATGCCAGCCCGGTTCTCACACGCTTCCCCGGTTGTCACACGCTTCCCTGGTTCTCACACGCTTCCCTGGTTCTCATACCCTTCTGTATGCCACCACAGTTTTGCTCTTTAAAATTCATATTACAAAACTAATGAATGCTTTACATAAGGAGCAGTTACTACCTTCCTATCGGGTAGATGGGACGGTGTTGTGCCAGCAACCCCCAAATCACAGTGATTTAGCTTAACGAAGTTCATCTCTGCCTCCGGGAACATTTACTGCTAGTCCAGGTGATTCTCCAGGGTAGGCTCTCTGATCTTGTTTTATTTCCATTCCAACACAAGCTCTCAGGATGTCTGTTCCCCTCCCAGAGCTGAAGGTGGCCCTGGGGGGCATCGCCCAGCAGTTAAATACACCAGCCAGGAGGTGCTACTGCGTACCCATGTGCAGGCAGACATGGGACCATCATCACGAACACATGAGTGCTACGGAGCTGCCGTCAGCACCGTCTCTCTCCTGCACCTGCAAAGTCCGGGCCTCAGGCAGCCTCTCCTCGGCTGTGCCTTCCTCAACCCGGGCGGATGCTACAATTATAACGGAATAGTGTCATGGCAGGAGGGACCTTGGTTCAACAACTTCTTTTTTTTTTTCTGCTGGGTGTCACATGATCTTTAACTGGCTAGAGGATAGGATTAAAGAAACCACACAGCAATCCCTGGAAAATTGTCACACAGCGAACACGTGATTGCGTGTGTGGGTTTGTCCTGCAGAAAACTGTGTATTTCTGAATGAGTGAGACAACCTGATTGTCTGCCCATGAACCCTGGTTTCTACAGAAAACAAATCAAGTAAACCAAACCCCATGACACATTAAATGTATGTTTGCTTTCAGAAGTCTGAAAGATCGGTAGAAAAACACACAATTTTGTGTTTTAGAGGCTCTCCTGATTTAAAAAGTTAACATTACAATTTTGTTTGTGCTACCAAATGGTAAAGGCAGCCTGGACTCAGGGACATTTGGGAGACCTATGAAGTTTGATTCCTTCATTATGTGCCCCTGAAGTACATGATCTTCGAAAGCACAGCTCGCTTCGACCTTTTGATTCGACTTCTCTCTGCATTAATTCCCAGCTGAGTGACCTGGGACAAAGTGTTCAATGTCTCCAAGCTTTATTTTCCTCATTGCCGGATCAGACTTGTGAGATGGAGAGGAACAGAGTGGGAGAGTATTGGCCTGGGTAAGCATGCAGGAATCGCATGGCCACCTCAGCAAGTGCGGCCGGGACTGAAGCCGCCCTGGCCCCCATCTCCCGCCTTCTTTCCCTGCTGAGAACTGCCTGAGAAGGAGGACCACGCAGCCCAGGCCAGCAAGGCCTGACCAGGAAATAAGTGTCTGGATATGAGGTGTTGGTGTGGAGGCTGTGAGGTGTGGGGCACCTGGAACGTGCTGTCTCTGATCCCTGTAAACACATCTCTGCAAGTGAACTTCAGGGAGAATTTTGCAACCTCCACAGAAATGGTCAGGACAGACAACAGGCTCCCTACCTCTCTGGAGTCATTTCAAATCTACTTTAAGTTTACTTGAAAATTCAAATAATGTAGCCAGATGTTGTGGCAGGTGCCTGTAGTCCCAGCTTCTAGGGAGGCTGAGGCAAGAGGATTGCTCAAGCCCAAGACTTTGAGGTTGCTGTGAGCTGTGATATCATGGCACTCTACTGAAGGTGACAGAGTGAGACTCTGTCTCTAAAAAGAAAAAAAAAATGCAAACAATGGTCTGCCTCAGCCCTGGAAGTAAAGCCTGCATACTACTTTACCCCAAAACACATTGCTTTATAAACTTGCTTTCACAAAGAGATACAGATATCATTCTCTTTAAACAAAACCACTATCTGGGAATTTTGAGGTCACATAAAATAATTACATGATGTCTTACTTTGCAACAGGATTCAGGATAAAATTGACCTGAATAGCACACCTTTGTCTGCATGTCCACTTATTACCAGTGTACTCATCCATACTTTCACTCTCCCCTTCTTCCCTATGCTTCCTGGCCTCTGGAGAGCCCAATCTATGCACTTGGTTTTTTGGTTTTTTTGAGGAATCTACAGTTTCTCACCATGGATGTGCTAGTTTACATTCCTACCAATAGGACAGAAAGGTTCCCCTTTCTCTACATCCTGACCACAATCTGCTAGTCTGGTTTTTTTTAATAAAAGCCGTTTAACTGGGGTGAGATGATATCTCATTGTGATTTTGATTTGCGTTTCTCTAATAGTTTGTAATGATAAGCGTTTTCATGTGCCATTCATGTCTTCTTTTAAGGAACATCTATTCAGCTCTTTCATGCATTTTAATTGAATTATTATTATAGCTATTGACTTGCTTAAGCTCTTAGGTTGTTAGACCCCTGTCAGACGGGTCGTTTGTAAATATTTCTCCCATTCTATGGGTTGTCTCTTCATTTCATTGATTGTTTTCTTTGCTATACAGAAGCTTTTGAGCTTAACGGGATCCCAATTGTCTATTTTTGCTCTCGTTCACTGTGCTTTTACACAGGTACTACCCAAAATAATCTTTCCTCAGACCAATGCCTTGGAGCAATTGCAAATTTTTCTTCTAGTAGTTTCTTAGTTGCAGGTCTCAGATTCAAGTCTTTCATTCATTTTTATTCCATTGTTATACATGGTGAGAAAAAAGGGGTCCAGTTTCATTTGTTGCAGATTATTGTTCAATTCTCCCAGCACCATCTACCAAAGGGGCCAGCCATCCTGCATTGTACGTTCTTGTCGTGGTGCCTCTGTTGCAAGTGAGCCGCTGCCAATGTGTGGATTTCTGTGTGGGCTCTTTATCCTGTTCCCTTGGTTGGTGTGTTGCCTTCATGTCACTTGTGTGCTGATTTGGTTATTCTAGCCTTGTGGCATATTTTGAAGTTAGGTAGCAGGATGCCTCCTGCTTCATTCTTTTTGCTTAGGATCTCTTTGGCTATTTAGGGTCTTTTGTGGTTCCATATACATTTTAAGATATTTTTCTATTTCTGTGAATAATGTTATTGGTATTTTGATAGATGTTGCATCAAATGTGTAGATGTTTGGGGTAGTATTGAAACTTAGACCATGTTAATTCTTCCAATCCATGAACATAGACTATTTTTTCATCTTCATTTTTTGAGGTCCTTTTCAATTTCTTTCATCAGAGTTTTTATTCTCTTCCTTGTAGAGACCTTCTACTTCTTTGGTTAACTTTACTCTTAGGTATTTTGTATTTCTTGTAAGTGGGATTGCCTCCTTGATTTCTTTTTCTAATTGTTCATAGCTAAAGTACCCACATGTTAGTGATTTTTATACATTAATTTTATATCTTATAACTTTACTGAATTTTTATCAGTCTAAAAGTTTATTGGTGGAATCTTTAGGGTTTTCTAAATAAAAGATTATGCCTTCTTCAAGCAAGGATGATTTGATTACTTCCCTTCCAATTTGGTTGCCCTTTTTTTCTTTCTTTTGTATGATTGCTCTGGCAAGGACTTCTAGTATTATTTGGAATAAAAGCAGTGAAAGTGGGCATCTTTGTCTTGTTCCAGATCTTAGAGGAAAGAATTTCAGTTTGTCCACATACTGAATATGATCTTATCAGTGAGCTCGTCATATATGGGCTTTATTATTTTGACTATGTTCTTTCTATACCCTGTTTTTTGAAGATTTTTATCATGAAAAGATGCTGAATTTTGTAAAGTGCTTTTCAGTATCTATTGAAATGATCATATGGTTTTATTCTTGGTTCTATTAGTTTATTGATTGCCACATTTGAACCGTCTCTGCATCCCTGAGATCAATCCCACTTGCTCCTGGTGAGTGAGCTCCCACTGTGCTGTTCAAGTACTTCTGTTAGTGTTTTGTTGTGTGTTTTGCATGTAGTCCAAAAGAATCATGCCGATATCCAAGTAAGTATATTCATTTGTTGTTGTTGTGCCCTTATCTGGCTTTGTTATCAGGGTAATGCGGATCTAGTAGAATGAATTTGAGAATAGTCCCTCCTGAGTTTTTTGGAAGAGTTTGAGTAGAAATGGTATTGTTCCTTCTTTAGATAATTGGTAGAATCCAGCAGAGAAGACATCCACTTCCGGTCTTCCCTGTGATGGGAGACGTTTTATTTCATCTTCAATATTATTAATCATTATTGAGTTGTTGATTTCTTCCTGGTTCGATTTTGGTAGTTTGGATGTGGCTTAGAATTTATCCATTTCTTCTAGATTTCCCAAATGTTGTCATATAGTTGTTCACAACAGTGTCTAATGATTCTTTGTACTTCTGTGTATTTGTTGTTAGGTCTACATTTTACTTTCTGCCTTTATTTACTTGGATCTTCTCTGTTTTTTTGCTTTTCTTTTAGCTACAGGTTTCCAATTTTGTTTATCTTTTAAAAATAACAACTTTTCATTGGATTGATCATCTTTATTTTTTTAGTCTCAATTTCATTCATTTCTATTCTGATATTTATTACTTCTTTCCTTCTGCTAATTTGGGGTTTGTCTTTTCTTGCTTTTCTAGCCACTTTAAGTTAGTCTAGTTTGTAAACAAATTTTCAAGAATATAATACTAACTATAAAGGATTGACTGTTGATCAATAGAAGACTTCAATCCCCTACTTTCTTTCTACAACTTTCCAAAAGAATCATGCCAATATCCGGGTTAGTGTATTCATGGAAATTTAAATTATAATGTTTTTCTCCTTCAGAGAGGGAGAAAGTTCTTAGTTCCAAAGTTGGCACAGTATTTTATTCAAAATGTCTAGCTTTCAATAAAAAATTATGAGACAGGCAAAGAAATAAGAAAATATGGCCCTCGTGCAAGAATAAAATCAATCACCAGAAATTGTCTTTGAGAAAGCCCTGAGATTGAATTTACTGGACAATGACTTTAAATAAATAAGTTATTTTAAATATATTCAAAGAAACAAAGTAAATCACGTCTGATGAACAAAAGGAAAGTGTAAGAATAGTATCTCACCAAATATAGAACACAATAAAGAGATAGAAAGCATAAAGAAAAACCAAATAGAAACCAAAAAGAAAGGACATCTGGAGATCAAACCAAATAGAAAGAAATGGATATGAAACATGCAATCACTACAGTGAAAAATTCAGTAAAGAGATCAATAACAGATTTGAGCTGATGAAAGAGAATCAGTGAACTTAAATACAGGTTAATTCAGGTAATCCAGAAAGAACAGAAAGAAAAAAGAATGAAAAAAAGAAAGAACTGGGCAGAGCCTCAGAGAACTATTGAACACCACCAAGTACACCAACTTAGGCATAATAATAGTCTCAAAAGGAGAGGAAAAAGGGAAAGAAAGAATACTTGGAGAAACAATGGCAAAAAATTTTCCAAATTTGATTTGAAAACAATCTATAGATCTAAGAAGCTTAATGAATTTAAGTAAAATAAATTCAGAAAATCCAAACCAAGACTCATCACAATAAAACTGTTGAAAGTTAAAATGAACAGAGACTCTTGAAAGCATCGAGAGAGAAAAAACTTATCATGTACATATAAGGGACCCTTAATAAGTTAACAACTGATTTATAATCATAAATATGGTACCAGAAGATAATGGGAAGACATATCAAAGTGCTGAAAGGAAAAAAACTGTCAACTTAGTAAAATCATCCTTCAAAACAGAAAGAGAAATTAAGAGCTTCGCAGATAAACAAAACCAGAAACTCTGTTGTAAGAACTCCCCTGGAAAAAAATACCATTATTAACTATAATATGCTAACAAATTAAATAATTTAAATCTGAGTACATTCTCAGAAAAACAAATTACTAAAATATTCTAAAACTTATAGCAAGAAAAGAGATAGAATTAGCAATCAAAACATTTCCCACAGAGAAAATTCTAGGCTTCACCAGTCATTTCAACCAAATGTTTAAATAATTAACACTAAACCTTAACAAATTTATGTGAATTATTTCAGAACTTATTCTATGAGGTCAGGGTAATCCTAGCACCAAAACTAGATAAAACTACATGTCACATAAAGGAAGGGGAAAACAACATCCCTTAAGAATATGGTCACAAAAAAATCCTCAAAAACAAAAACCAAAAAAACTAGCAAACTAAAACCAGGAACATATATGAAGGATTATATGTGTACTCGTGACCAAATAGGATTTATTCCAGGAATAAAGGTTGATTTGACATAAAAAAATCAATTAATGTATATGTAATACTCCAATAGTCTGGCTTCATGCCCAAATATTATGTGTGATCTCTTTGTCCTGACTGACCAAAGTCAATTTCAAAGACTTCACCTGATGGAGCCCAGAGGGGAACTTCCCTCCACACCCCAAACATGGCGCACAGCCAGTGCATTCCCATCTGTATAGAACTGCAGTTAAGTTCCACAGCTAGCCACAGTCTTGCACCTGGCTGCATTCCTAGACAGCAGCCTCCATTTGATGGCATCATTAGCAGAGGCCTCAGCCAAGGTCTGCTCCTCTATCAAGCTCACCCTATCTGGGGCCTCTTTGAGATGTTTTTCTCCACTATGACTCACTATCAAGCACTTTTCCCCTCTAGCCCTACTTTCTTCTAGCCTCTGGGTCAGCAAACAGCCAGAGCCTTTTATTTGGGGATCCCTCAGCAGTCAGACAATCCCCCTGTCTGCACTGATCTATCTGACTTCCCAACAGCATTCCAGGGAGAAAATGGAAAACTGGGGGAGGGGCACAGTAATCTTCCCTGTTCAGTCTCTTGCTTATTACACTATCACCATAGTGAGTATTAAAGGCTGGGCTGTGCACTTCACCTTGGCCTGTTGTGTTAATTGACTATCCTAGGTCTCTCCCCTTTAGCCCTTGGCAATACATCATAGTAATATGAGAAAGGACTAAATCCACATGATTATCTCAGTAGACACAGGAAGAGTACTTGAAAAACATCTAATGGTATTTTTATAAAAAACACAAAGTAAACTAAGAATAAAACAACTTCAACTTGATAAAGCACACCTATAAAAATCCACTACTAATATTATGCTTATGGGTAAAAGACAGAAAGCTTCCCCTTAAGATGAGAAACAAGACAAGGATATCCACTCCCATCATTTCTTTTCAATACTGAACTTAATATCTTAGCCAGAGCAATTAGGCAAGAAAAATAAACAAAAGAAATCCAGGTTGGAAAAGAAGTAAAACCATCTCCATTCCCAGATGACATGATCCTGTATATAGAAAATTCTTTAAAAATCCCCCCAAACCTATTAGAACTAATAAATAAGTTTAGTAAGGTAGCAAGATATAGGATAAATACCCAAAAATCAATTGTTTTTCTATACATTTGCAATGAATAACCTGAAAAGAACATTAAGAAAGCTATTGTATCTACAATAGTATCAGAAATAATGAACACATAGTAATACATTTAACAAAAAATCTCAAATATTCTACACTGAAAAGTACAAAACATCCTTGAAAGAAATTTTAAAACACATAAATAAGGAGATTTTGTATAGTTAATGCTATTTCCGAACTTGATATTGACCTGTTCAACATTTCCACTTCATTCTGGGTAAGTTTAGGAAGGTGGTGTGCATCCAAGTATTGGTCAATTTCCTTCAGATTTTCATATTTCTGAGAGTAAAGTTTCTTGTAATATTCATTAAGGATTCTTTAAATTTCTGAGGGGTCTGTTGTTATTTCATCTTTACCATTTCTGATTGTTGAAATTAGAGATTTTACTTTTTTTCCTGATTAGACTAGCCAAAGGTTTATCTATTTTATTGACCTTTTCAAAGAACCAATGGAAGAAAAAGTATCCAATGTACTCAGCCCTACTATGAAGCTAATCTATAGCTTTCATATGAAGGCTAAAACCCAGTTATAGCACAAGAAATGGGGAGGGGGGTAAGGGAGGGGAGGGAAGGGGGGAGGCTGGGTGGAGGGAGGGTGATTGGTGGTATCACACTTACAGTGCATCTTACAAGGGTACAAGTGAAAATTACTAAATGTAGAATATAAATGTCTTCATATAGTGATTAAAAGGCCATGAAGGCTATGTTAAATAGTTCAATGAAAATATTTCAGATTGTATATGAAGTC
>CAUYRH010093851.1:0-15394 GCA_963574655.1 Perodicticus potto
TGAGACAGAGCCTCAAGCTGTCACCCTGGATAGAGTGCTATGGCATCACAGCTCACAGCAACCTCCAATTCCTGGGCTCAAGTGAGTCTCCTGCCTCCGCCTCCCAAGTAGCTGGGACTACAGGCGCCCACCACAACGCCCGGCCATTTTTTGGTTGCAGCCATTATTGTTGTTTGGCGGGCCAGGGCTGGATTTGAACCCACCAGCTCAGGTGTACATGGCTGGCACCTTAGCCCATTGAGCCACAGGTGCCGAGACTCACAATTTTCTTTATAGAGGTCTTTCACATCTTTTGTTAGGTATATTCCTAAGTATTTCATTTTCTTTGGGGTTATGGTGAAGGGAGTTGTGTTCTTAATTAACCTCTCATCTTGACTGTTGTTGGTATATACAAAGGCAACTGACTTGTGGACACTGACTTTATATCCTGAGACATTACTCTATTCTTTGATGACTTCCAAGAGTCTTGTGGTTGAGTCTTGGGGTTCCTAAGTATAAGATTATATCATCAGCAAAAAGGGAGAGTTTGACCTCTGTTGCACCCATTTGTATGCCCTTTATTTACTTGTCCTGTCTAATTGTATTGGCTAGAACTTCCAGCACTATGTTGAATAGTAATGGTGACAGAGGACAACCTTGTCCAGTTCCAGTTCTGAGAAGAGAAGCTTTTAGTTGTACTCCATTTGGTAAAATATTAGCTGTGGGATTGTCATAGATAGCTTCAATCAGTTTAAGAAATGTGCCACGTATACCTATACTCCTCGGTGTTCAATTAGAAAAGGATGCTGGATTTTATCGAATGCTTTTTCTGCATCTATTGAGAGGATAATATAGTCTTTGTTTTGCTCCTTTGATATGGTGAATAATGTTTATGGACTTGCGAATATTATACCAGCCTTGCATCACTGAGATGAAACCTACTTGATCATGATGTATGATTTTTTGATGATAAACTATAATCTATTGGCCCAGATTTTGTTGAGAATTTTTGCATCTATATTCATTAGTGAAGTTAGTCTGAAATTCTCCTTTTTAGTTGGATCTTTACCTAGTTTTGGTATCAGGGTGACATTTGCTTTAAAGAACGTATTGGAGAAAGGTTCCTTCCTCCTCAATTTTTTGGAATAATTTCTGCAGTTTAGGAATAAGCTCTTCTTTGAAGGTATGATAAAATTGGTATAAAAAGGTATGCTTGAAATTGGTCTATTCAGGAGATCTATTTCATCTGAGCTAAGTATAGGGAGAGGGTGACTATAAATTTCTTTAGCTTTTACTCTCATGACAACATGGTCCACTATGCTTAATAAAACAGAAAATCTTATGAATCCACAGATATAGCCCCTTTTCCATCTTTTCCACACAATGTAGATTTTACTTTAGTACCTTCCTGAGTAGCCTTATGTACAGATTGGTGAATTTCCTCTTCTTTTTTTCTGAACTTACTGTTGTTGATTCATTAACATGGAACTTACTGCCTAGAGCATCGTATCTCATCTGGAAGGAAGCTTAGGTAACACACGGTTTCTCTGCAAGGCATATGGCAGTCTTCATGTGTTTAGTGACAGTAGGTAATACTTCAGTACTACACTAGGGGGCCATTTACTGCAACACGATCACCACCAAAAAGCTCAAAAATTAAAAAAAAAATTAATTTTTTAAAATTTAAAAATTTGGCACCAAATAGACTGCAAATGTGCACATTCACTGCATGCGAGCTGAAATGAGGTTACATTGGAACTTTCCCATCTAGTCCTGGCTCAGGAATCAATGAATTCATGGACCCAAGTAAGTCAAAGCAAGAGAATTTGTAAAGAGGAATGAGGAAAGCCAAGCCAAGCCTCCGGCATAGCAGCCCGTTGCTGCTATTGGCTCTTTGTTTGCCGGTTTTTAAACGGTAAGTGTTCTCCTGGTTACTGGTGGTGTTATACCCAAAGCGAGTGGAATAGAGAAACACCCGCATGCTGAAATTAAGCATGGGTCCTTTATTGATTGGCTGGGCAGAGAGCAACCTCATGCTTCAGTCTGTAGACCCCTAGAAGCAGGGGTGGAAACCTTCTATAAGGAGCTTTTGGTAGAGGAGGGGGAGTCTTTAACGCAAGCTGAATTTCACAAGAGCCAACATCTGCTATGTGGAATGCTTACAAGGGGGAGCTGGGGTTTTGCAGTTATTACTAAACTCTTTCAGCTGAGCTTCCTGTCTTAAAGTGGGGGTGTTGAAAGCCCTTAGCAAGATGGAGTTAGGGTGTAACAGTGGTGCACTCTGGTTGGCTCTTTCAAATTAAAATGACTTGTGGTTATTGACTCCCTGTTCCCATCTGTGGTGGCCAGTCCCCTTGGGGGTCTTTCTTTCCTGTATGTCCCACCTAGCAACAGCTATTGACTATTGGCATGGTAGGTCACATGTGCACTCTGTGGTGGATATGAAACTTCTGTTGGGGATTTTCCAGGCCTGTTGGCTGTACCCACCCACCCTCTCCTGAATTTCTTTCTTCTCTCAGCCCCATTTCTCTGTCCCTTGCCCAAAAGCCTTCTTCTATCAAAGGCAGAGCAGTTGCCTTGTTCAGTCTTAGTTGGGAAAATGCATACTAGGTGACCGTGCATGTCTGCCAATGACAATGAAGGTGCTGTATTGATTTTAGAGCTACACATAAATTTTAATGAGTAGGCTAATCTGAAAATATAAAATCCTTGAATAATGAGGAATGACTGTGTCTGGTATTTCCTAAAAGCAGTTTCATGATTGAAATTTTTTAGTTACATGGACAAAATAAAGCTGGGATGTCATCTTTGTGAGGGCTGTTATTTCCTGTGCACCCTTATTCCATTAGTGCAAGCTTTTCAAGATTCTAATAAAAAATGAGGAGGGCCCCTGAATCCAACCTCTTGTCCCTCATCTCTGAAGCTATTCAGAACACTGTACAGTCATCGCAGCACTGTTTCTGGAATTAGCCACTGGCTTAAAAGTAAAAAAAATCCAGACTTACATCTCAATTTCTAGCTTATCCTGGATCATGACTCAGTGATTTTCCACTAACAATATGTTTTTAAAATTTATTATATTTTGGCTGGGAATAGTGGCTTACACCTGTAATCCTAGCACTCTGGGAGGCTGAAGCAGGTAGATTGCTTGAGTTCAGGAGTTTGAGAACAGCCTCAGCAAGAGGGAGAGACCCTATCTCTCCCCCAAATAGAAGAAAAACTATTCCAAGCTACTTGGGAGGCTGAGTGAAGAGGCTCTCTTAAGTCCAAGAGCATGAGATTTCTGTGAGCTATGACACCACGGCACTCTAACCAGGCCATGGAGCGAGACTTTTCTAAAAAAAAATTATTATATTCTGATCATTTTCACAGCATAAGATGACACTATGTAAGACTGGACTCCAGGATTTTTTTTAACCTGAACTGAAAATGAACTATTACATTTTTATAAGTTTGTTTTGTTAGGGACACAGTGATAGATCACATGTTTGAGATTAGTAGGTGTGTGCCTTGGGGAATTATGAATGCAATCACTCCATTCTCAGTAGAAAAGAAGAAATTCCACTCCTTCTGAGATCAGAGTGTTTTGTGTGCGCTGGTAAAAGATAGCTATGCTGGGACTTAACAATGACCTCTCATGAGGCAGTATTATGTGAAGGCATATTAGTTTCCTAGGACTGCCCTAACAATGTTCCAAAGACTGGGCACCTTAAATAAACAGAAATGTATTAGTTCACAGTTTTGGATGTTAGAAGTCCTAAATCAAATTCTCATCAGGGTCATGTTTTCTCTAATGGTTCAGGGTGGATGAGGTAGAGAGAATCCTTCCTTGACCCTTTTGGTTTTCTGTTTTTTTCTGGCAATCTTTGGTGTTACTTGGCTTATGCGTGCATCACATGTATTTCTCTTCCCTGTGTCTTCATAGGTTCTTCCCTCTGTTTATATCTACGTCCAAATTCCCTGTTTTTGTAAGGACACCAATCATCTTGTATTTGAACCCACTCTAATGACCTCATCCTAACTTGATTAGAGCAGTAAACAACCTTATTTGGAAATTTTCAAATTAACAGGTTGGGATTTCAATGTATCTTTTTGGAGGAAAACACAGATCAATCCATAATAATGAAGAATCCCAGGAAAAAGTATCTTAGGAAAGTGACCCTGAACACATGTGAAGCAGTGTGCAAGAAAGCTCATATTGCTGACTGGGCTTTGGGGAATCATTTTTGTGGGTTATCACATATTCAAGGCAGAGAGGGATGTGTATCTGTCAGGTTTCAGTGTGTAGAGAGAGTCACTGTGAATGTTTTGGGGTGAGGGATTTTTTAAAAATAGGATTTAGATCTACACAATTGTAGAAGGATTTGATGAAAAGAACGTCCAAAAGAGGCATTGGAGGCTCAGAAAAAGAGATATTAGCAGTCTCCCTGATAAAGCAGCCATGGTGAACCACCAAAGTGGAACTAGAAAGGAGCCACTCAGGAGGGATGAATGAATGGGAAGCTGCCCCCATGTGTGTCTGCAGACAAGTAGCCACTGCCAGGCAACAAGGTGCATGATGAGGAAGAAAATCTGGCTGTGGATCAAAGGATAAACTGAGACCTGCTGGGGATACTTTCAAATGTGTGTTTTCCTATGTGACTATGAAGAATATCACTTCAACCTTCCAAAATCTGCCAAAGTTTTAACCTTGAAAAATACAGGAAGGGGATGCTAGAAACATAATTCTCATCTTTAACCATGTGTCATAAGAGAAGGACAACGTTCTGTTGGGATTAACAAATTGGACATGAAACCAAAGTGAAATTTTATTACAAAGTTAATGGAATTGTACAAGAAGATATAGTTATACTAAAGGGAGCTATAGCGTACTAAAGTTATGCTAAAGGGTTTAGATTGTTTTATTCCATAGACAAGGAAAGTTAATAAGTGATCTATATTCAGATTAGCCTTATGAGACAGAAAGTAAGCTCTGCCTGTTGTCTGTGTACAAATACTAACTTTCCCTTTTGGAAGTTCAATGTGAAACTCAGAAGAACCAAATTATGGTTTTCATATATTGAAACACAGACTAGCTCAGATATTTCAATATCTATTTGTGTGTCAGACTTTATGTTTAAGAAAAGATGTTTATCCAGGTTCTCCCTCCAAGAGAGGGTTCTCTGGAGAAACAGAACCAATAAGAAATATTTATGTCTCCCTGTATGTATTTATATGAAATAGTATATATGTGGGCACACTATATATATAAATATATAACTATTTAGTATAATTTTAGTATTATAAGGAATATATACAGATGGTCCCTGACTGAATGATTATTTGATTTACAATTTTTCACCTTTGCTATGGTGCAAAAATAAGATGCATTTAGTAGAAATTGTGCTTTGAATTTTGAATTTTCATCTTTTCCCAGGATAGTCATACATAGTACAATACTTTCTTGTCATGCTGGCCAGCGGCAGTGACCCTTAGCTCCCAGTTAGCCACACCATCATGAGGGTAAATAAGTGTTACTCTGAGGAGTGCTGTGTTGCCAGATGATTTTGTCCAACTGTAAGATAAGTGTTTTGAGAACGTTTAAGGAAGCCTGGCTAAGCTATTGTGTTCAGTAGTTTAGGTGTATTAAATGCATTTTCGAATTATGATATTTTCAGTTTTCATAGGTTGAGGAAAACCTCTTTTTATAATATACATGTATATGTTTCTCATGTATATAAAAGAAATTGGCTCATGCAATTATGAAGGCTGATGAGTCCCAAGATTTACAGGGAGATTGGGCAAATTGGAGACCCAGGAGAGCTGAGCATATAGTTCCAGTCTGACGGTTTGAGAGCCAGCAGGCTTAAGACCTAGTGGTTTAGGTCTAGGCTGAAGGCTGCAAAAAGTCAGCGTTCTGGCAGCGCCTATGGCTCATTGAGTAGGGTGCCGGCCCCATATACCAAACGTGGTGGGTTCAAACCTGGCCTCGGCCGAATTCTAAAGCAGAAAAATAGCCGGGGGTTGTGGCGGGCGCCTGTTGTCCCAGCTACTTGGGAGACTGAGGCAAGAGAATCTCCTAAGCCCAGGAGTTGGAGGTTGCTGATGTGTGATGCCACGGCACTCTACTGAGGGTGATAAAGTGAGACTCTGTCTCTAAAAAAAAAAAAAGTCAACATTCTAGTTCCAAGGTAGTTAAGCAGAAGGAATTTTCTCTACTCAGCCTTCAACAGATTAGATGAAGTTCACCTATATTAAAGAGGACAATCTACTTTACTCAGTCTACCAATGTGAACATTAATCCCATCCAATAATGTCACAGAAACAACCAGAATAATGTTAGCTCAAATAGCTGGGTATCCCATGGCCCAGTCAAGTTGACACATGAAATTAAACCTGTCATTTTTCTCAAAAACTACATAGGCTGAGGCTTCTATGTGACCTGCAAGTAGCCCCTAGGTACTTTTATTATTAAGTCAAGGGATTTCATTAGTTTTTTTTTTCAAGTTGAGTAACATAGTCTTATTCTTCTTGCATCTCCATTACGAGCACAAAACAAAACACATTGATCCCAGGGTTTTCTGTGGGAGAGGATGCTTTTATCCAGGGACATTTGGCAATTTCTGAAGACATTTCTGGTTCTCACGATTGCAAGGTTGGGGGTAGGAAATGCCCTGGACATCAAGCGGGCAGAAGCCAGGGTTGCTGTTAAACATTCAACAATGCACAGGAAAGCCCCAAGTGATGAAGAATTGTCTGATCCCAAATATCAACACTACTGTTATTAAGAAACCCTGAACAATAATCCAAGGGAGATTTGATCCATCAACTTTAGTTTCAGCCTGCTTACCAATATTCTTTTTGTTCACTGAATAAACATAAAACTTGAGCAAATAAGTAATTAGAAGAGCTAAAATTGTTTTAAAAATAGAGTGGGTGAGACATTTTCGTCAAGGAAAGATCTTGATAAAGATGACCAGATTTACTTAATCTACGGAGATCTTTTTCTTTCAACGCTTGCCTGTCTCTCTTTCTAAACACCTTTTCAGGTCTTCATTCATTTGCTCAACATGAAGCATTGGCAGATTATGCCAATCTTTAATACTCTGTGCTTTTCTCCTAAGTCACTGCTTTAGAAGAAGGGACACTGTCCATATCAATTATCAGGTAGCTGAAGCACCTGTATAACCTTTTACAAGTGATGGTCAATCATCTTTCAAGTGATACTCAAATGCCAGGTATGTTCTAAAGAGGTTGTGTAACACTTTTTGCTTTGTATTCTCTAAATGATTTCAGGGGTGAGGTATTAAAAATGTGGTCACTTTAAAAGCCCTGAATGCCATTTCTGGTGATATTTCTCAGGACAAGCATTGGAAGATGGTGTGTTGTGGGATGCTACCACATTCCCCACCGCACATCTTCATCACAACATCCTCTTCACTACCAATTCCACCACACACACAAATACACACACTCTCTAACAGTAGTGCTCACATTATGAATGTATCATTTTAGCCACAAAAATTGAAAGTAAGAATATTGGTTTGTGTCAAAAAAAGTTATCCTTTTTAGAATAATATTTTTAAAACATTTATATTTTGGGAATGCAAATCAGATACTTTTTCCTGCTAGTGTAAGGAATTAGCTCACTAGAAAAGATGGCCAATTTACTTTGTATGGCACAGATATGTTTATTTCTTGCCAATTTGGAGACCCTAAAGATTTAATATGATAATTTAGAGAGAGGTGAAGGTTATCTTGTAAGTATCATATGTATGCTAATAGGAGTTTCTACTTTACATTTCATTTCAAATGAGAAGGTTTTGTACTTTAATTTTGATAGAATAGTGTCTTTTATTTTAGATTTCTATTTATGGAATGGGCTGTATTGTAGATTTGGAGTTGGAAATACAAATATGCAAGTCAGAAAAATAGTAAAGCTTTTATTTCAGAAAATACCCCTGGTCACTAAAAAGATAAGGTTATAATTATGGCTTTTCCAAGAAATGAGAACCTGAGGGTTTTATAATTCTCTTTTCTAATATCTGGCAGGCTTCATTTTCACAAATTCTGTTTTAATAAACATATGGATTATTTCACTCTAGCTGATTTTATTTCTACTATCTAGTGGACTGTAGCCTTTTTTTCATCTATGAAAGGGGCTGTATAATATCCTGATAAATTTAATGTACTCTTTATATTATGATGTTAGCCAAGCAGAAAAGCACATACATAACTGAAATATCTTCTCCTTAAATAGAGACATTGAATTAAAATTAGATCATTAACTGTAGCGAATTAGAGAATATTTAAAGAGAATATTTACTGGAGTAAAGTATAATAACCTACTTTTATCATGACTCGATGGTTTTTTTTTCTTTTTTATAGAGACAGAGTCTCACTGTGTTGCACTTGGTGCAGTGCCGTGGCGTCACAACTCACAGTAACCTCCAGCTCTTGGGCTTAGGTGATTTTCTTTGCCTCAGCCTCCTGAGTAGCTGGGACTACAGACGCCTGCCACAACACCTGGCTATTTTTTTGTTGCAGTTTGGCTGGGGCTGGGTTTGAACCTACCACCCTCTGTATATGGGGCCGACGCCCAACTCACTGAGCCACAGGCACCACCCAACTCCATGATTTTTATATAGACAAAAAATTAAGCTTCATAAAAGTTTTCTGACCATACTGGTGAGAAATTTGGGTCTTCTCTCTCTCTCTCTCTGTTTTTGGTACTCATTTAATTTCAAAGAATTAATTTTCAATTTTAGTAATTCATATTTTTGTTACAGACTTCTCCCATCCTTCCTCACTCTTCTCTAATTCAGTTTGTATTAATGGTATCAGCTTTCTAAAAGATTATCTTTTACTTATAGCTATTCAGATTTTATTACTTGGTTTATCAGCTTGTTATATTTTTTGATGCCCACTTTTGAGATAGTAAACTGTTTTTTCACCTCTCCCCCTCTATTGCCCACTTAAAAATTTTTTTATTTATATTATCAGATCACACAGAATTTATTTATTCCCTATTTGTTATCTATCCTTTACTATCTACAGTATAATTTTTACTTTTTGTTACTTTGAGCGTATAATAAATTAATCACAAAACTTAATAGTTTAAAACAACAACAAACATTTATTATTTCACACAATTTCTAAGGATCAGGAGTGGAGTCCCTGAGTAGTATAGCTGTGTAATTCTAGCTTAGAGTCTCTCATGAGATTGCAGTCAAGCTGTTGGTTGGGGTAGCAGTCATCTGCGGGCTCAACTGGAGGTGGAACATTCATTTCTGAGATCTTTCAATGGAAGCTTCATTTTCTTGCTAGTGATTGGCAGTAGGTCTCCATTCTTCCTCATATGGGCTTTTCTAGCTAACTGCTTGAGTGTCCTCATGACATGGCAGTTTGATTACCCCAGAGTGAATGATCCAAAACAGAGAAAAAAGAAGTGGAAGTGCCTCCTGTGACCTAGTCCCTGGAGTCACATATGTAGTACCATCACATCAGCTTTCTGGTGTGTTTGTTAAAAGCAAGTTACTATGTTCAGGACACACTGAAGGGAGAGGAATTATGCTGCACCTCGTTATGGGGACAATATCAGAAAAATTTTAAACTTATTTAAAAAGAAAAGAAAACAAAACAAAACAACAAACCCTGTTAATTCCCTGGTCACAAGGCATCTCTTGCATATGCAATATATTGTTATTTAAGTCAGATGCAGGTGCATTTGAGATTCCTTGGGTTTTATTTCCATAGCATAGTTCCTCAAGTATGGATTTTCTATATCTGAAAGTCAGTGAGCTAAATATGCTAATCATACAAAAGCAGGACAGATGTAAAAGATAACCTCTAAGCAATTCCTGTTAAAAAGAGAGAGAATTAAAGATCCAAAGAGTCACTAATTGATGGCTATTCTGAAAATCTAGCTGGGCAAATACTGGAAATTTCTTGGTCAGAATTCAGTTCTACTCCTGTCCAGAAATAATTCTCCACGGCCGTTGGCTAAAGCCTCTGAGCTCATGATTGTACGCTCCTGTTTCAAGAGTGGTAAGCTATGTTTGAAGCAGCATGGTTTTTCATCTAGCTTCATGCAAAAATTTGGAGGATTTAAAGACCTCTTTAATTATTGTGAACTAAAATAAAATCTTAAGGCTCCCCCCATCGTGACACTGACTGACTAGACACCCTCTTAGCCAAGGGGATCGCTAAACCTGAGTTGCTGGCCATGAGAAAGGAGATGAGATGTGTCTCCTCCCCTTCTTAGAGGTGTTCTCTGTGACTCATTAACAGGCCTAAGGCTATTCAAGACCTACCTGCAGGTCCTCAATATACACAACAAAGCACTTGTTAGTCTGTCTGGTACCAGTACTTTGTCTCTAATTAACAGACCCTTAATCTTAAGCATTCTTTTTTCCTGTCTTCTGTTCTTTTAGACAAAGCCTCTTTTAGCCAAAACATTTAAAGTCACCTATCACCTACAAGCAACCCCCACCCCCACCATAAACACACTTCTAGATGTCCCACCTTTTTTGGCCAAACCAATGTATATTTTCCAGGTATTGATTTTTGACCTCACCTGTACTTCCTGTCTTCCTAAAATGTATAAAACCAAACTAATAGCCCCCACACCACGAGTCTACTTCCTCAAGGCTTCTTGGGTGTTGCTCTGCTCATGGTTCTCAAATTTGCCTCAGAATAAACCTTCTTAAATTATTTTACTGCATATGGCTTCCTTTCCATCTACAAAATGTGATTTTATTAAAAAGTCTATGGATTTTTTGTGAGGCTGAGGCAGGAGAATCGCCTAAGCCCAGGAGTTGGAGGTTGCTGTGAGCTGAGCTGTGTGATGCCACGGCACTCTACTGAAGATGAAAAAGTGAGACTCTGTCTCTACAAAAAAAAAAAAAAAAAGTCTATGGGTTTTCTATGAATGTCAGTGGTGGTTTGCTCCATTAGATAAAAGACACACCTACACATCTCTTTAGGATACGTCTTTCTCCTTTCTCTGAAGCTTCTGCTGAGATGGCTGAGAAATAAAGGCCTTAAATTTCTTTAAAATACTATTGTTGGGAGATATGCCTTAGTTAAGCTTGTTCTTAAGCTCTTTATAGGGCCTTTTGATTGAATGACACTTCTAAGCACTACCTTAGATCTCTCGGAGGTCTTCAGATATAATTCTAATGAAGATTGAAGCCACATCCTGTGCTGTGTTTTGTCTTTGCTTGGAAGTCATTTCCTAATTTTAGCATCATTTGTGGTCTGGTTGGGCTGAGGAACTTTGCAACAGCATGTTCTGGCTCTTTTTACTTGACAGCCCCCACCCCCAGTTTCATTATTTTCATTTTATTGGAAGCAGCAAGAAGAAACCAGATAGCAGCTTTAACATTCCAGTTGGAAATCCCTTTGCTAGTTTACCCATTTCATTAAGTGAGTTTATATATAACTATGGGTCACAGTGATGCTAAACTTTACTGCAGCACTACCTAACAAGCAATCCCCTCCCTCTAGTTTTCAATTACATGTTTTACATTTCCCTTTAAGGCTTTATAAGAAAACTCCTCAAAGTCTAGGCTACTACTAACAGTCACTTCGTCAGGTTTTCACAAACAACGTCCTCGAATGTCCTTCCAGATTTGCCCACTGTCAGTTTTCAAAGCCACACCCACATTCTCATTCATTTGCAATGAGAGCACTCAATTTACAGTTATGAAAATCTGTATTAATTATCTATTGCTATGTAGCAAATTACCCCAAAAGTTATCAAATGAAAGCCTTCTGCCACAAGGTTTCTGGTAGGACTTTAGTTGACACATTGGCCAGCGTTGCAGTCATTTGAAGGCTTGACTGGAGCTGGAGGTTCTGCTTCAGACGTGGTGGCTGTTGTCAGGATGACTAAATTTTCTGTTATTATTAGAATGCTCAGTTCCTTATCACATGGGCCTCTTCACAGAGCTGCCTAAGAGTCCTCATGTCATGGCAGTTGGTATTTCCTAGAGTGAAATGTTGTGGACAGAATGTTTGTGTCTCTAAAATTTGTATGTTGTAATTCTATCTCCCAATGTAATGATATTAGGAATTATAAGAAGAGGCAATGGGAAGTAATTAGGTCATGATGTTGGAGCCCTCATGATTGGGATTAGTGGCCTTTATAAAAAGAACCACAAAGAACTTTCTCTTTCAGCTACATGAAGATACAATGAGAAGTTAGCAGTGTGTAATCTGCAGTAAGTCCAGCTCACACTCAGCTGGAGGCTTTTTGAAAGAACATATATCAAAGAATTTGTGGACATGTTTTTATTTTTTTTTGTTTTGTCATACCAAATATCTTTATTTTTTAATTTTTAAAATTTTTTTTATTTTTTATTAAATCATAAACAAATAGATCATGTATACATTAATGCATTTGTGGGGTACAATGTGCTGATTTCATATAGAATTAGGAATGCTTACATCACACTGGTTGATATATACCTCATCTTGTTTACTTAGTTATTGAGTTAAGACATTTATACTCTATACTAGATCTGGCATGTACCCTTGCATTATGCACCAAAGGTGTGATCCCACCATTCACCCTCCCTCGATCTGACCTCCCCGCTCCCTTTTCATCCTCCCTCCCTCTTTCATCTTGGACCATAGTTGTGATATATTCTTCATATGAAAGTGTAAGTGATTGTAAATTTGTTTCATAATAGTACTGAGTACATTGGATATTTTTTTCTTCCATTCTTGAGATACTTTACTAAGAAGGATATGTTCCAGCCCCATCTATGTAAATGTAAAAGAGGTAAAGTCTCCATCTTTTTTTAAGGCTGTATAATATTCCATGCTATACATATACCACAATTTATTAATCCATTCATGGGTCAATGGGCACTTACACTTCTTCCATGACTTGGCTATTATGAATTGAGCTACAATGAACAATATGGTGCAAATATCTTTACTAGAAAGTGGTTTTTGGGCTTTTGGATATATACCTAGTAGAGGAATTGCAGGATCAAATGGCAGGTCTACTTTTAGATCCCTGAGTATTCTCCGTACTTCTTTCCAAAAGGAATGTATTAGCTTGCAGTCCCACTAGCAGTGCAGGGTGGACATGTTTTTAAACCACCAATCTTTAAGTTTGTTTTTGTCTTAGATCTGTGATTAAATAAAGTCACTGCTTATCATTAGTCCTTTTTTTGAAGACTTCCCAAATAATTTATTGGTTCAGTGAATATTTTTCTGTAGTATATTCTTCAGGAAAGGCTCATGGGCATAATTTTTCTAAGTACTACTTATTGCAAATTTTGTTTTGGCGCTCAAAGTTAGCTGGAATGGATGAAAATTCATTTTCACACTTATTACCATGAGTAGTCTGCAGATATTGCTTGACTATCTTCTGAAGTTTAATGTTTATGCACAGAGGCTTATAACAACCTAATTTTTTTCTTCATAAGTAATTATGTTTTTGCCTAGACACCCAAAGCATTTTTTTTCCTTATAAAGTTTAATAATTTTATCAGTATATGCTTCAGAATTAGAATTCTTGTCATTTTCCCAGGTATGCAATACTTATTTGCAATGTATGTGCAGGTCATTTTTATTTCTCAAGTTTTAATTTCTTGAATTTTGAATTATAATTTTAAAATATTTGTTATGTTTAATTGTTTTGATTTTTTTCTTTAGGGGAAGAATGCTATATTTATATAGAAAATTATATATACTTTTGAGGAAAAATATATATATTACATATATAATCACATACTTATTTATGTGTATAAATAATTATTATGGATTGAATTGTACATGTCTCATAAAAGATATCCTGATGGAAATTGAATCATTGCCAATATAATTTTCTTTTTTTTCAAAATACTATTTCACTGGTTTCTGGTACCCATTTTTATCTTAATTTTTACATATACATGTGTTTATTAGGTTTCCACTTTTTGCCTTCACAGAATTAAAAAGGCTTAATATTTAATAGCAATAACAGTGCTTAAGAGAAAGATTAGAAACAAAAACCTTGAAAAGAATGAAAGAAGATAAATACATTTGGAAAAGAAATCAGATGATTACTGCATCGAAATATTGAGCAATATTAATAATAATAATGCAAAGAAAGTAACATTCACTTTGTCAAATAAGAGTATGTCTATTATAGAATGCTTTAACTCTGAGGCTCAGTATGGAGTCATCAGTTAACTTATTTTTTTCCCAAAGTCTCAAAAAATAGACAACTACTATTTATAAATAAAAGTAAAAGATAATTTCAAAAAACAGATCATGCCAAATCTTATAGACAATAGACAAAGAAGAAATAATTCAAAGTCAAACTACTTAATTAGGATACAGCTGATATTAAAATTAGAGAAAATATATTGTTATAAAGGGAAATTACAGACATATTTCACTTATAAATGAGGATGCAATATCCTAAACAACATATTAAGAAGTTGAATTAAAAATTAATATTTAAGTAATGTACTTTGGTCAAAATTGAGAGAGAGAAGGAGGGCAGGGGTGAGGGAAAGAAAACGAAAAAAGAATAGAAAATAGTGACTAATTCTTATATAAACTGGATTCAATTTTGATCAATTTTCACCAATTTTTAATATTGCTGATATAATTAGTCAAGATGAAGTCATTCTGAAGTAGGGTGAGACTCTAAACCAATCTAACTGGGGTCCTTATAAGAAGATGGCCATTTAAAGACAGAAACACACAATGCCATGTGACAACATCAGTAGGGATTGGACTTTTGCAGCTGTAGGTCAAAGAGCACCAAAGATCGCCAGCAAACCACCAGAAGCTAGAAAGAAGCCAGGAAGTATTGCTTCCCCTGGAGCATGGTCCTGATGACAGTTTGGTTTTAGACTCCAGCCTCCAGAGCTGTGAGATGGTAAGTTCCTGTTGTTTAAAGAAACCCTGTCATAGTATGTTGTCACAGTAGCCTTAGAAAACTGATATAATCATCTTCTTTGAGTAGTGAATACAATTATCTTCTTTAACTTACTTTTATTTATATCATTTTTTTCTCTGATACTTTCAATCTTTTCCGTTTCACTTGTTCTTCTCAAGGATTTTTTTGTTGCTGCTGTGTGAAAAGCAGTTTCTTTGTTGTATTATGTTTTCCTATGGTTAGGCTACCTCTGATTTCCAGTCTATCTTATTTCAGGCTCGGTGCCTGTGGCTCAATGGGGTAAGGCGCCAGCCACGTACACCTGAGCTGGCAGGTTCGAATCCAGCCCGGGCCGCCAAACAACAATGACGGCTGCAACCAAAAAAAAAAAAAAAAAAAAATTGGCCTGGCGTTGTGACAGGTGCCTGTAGTCCCAGCTACTTGGGAGGCGGAGGCAGGAGACTCGCTTGAGCCCAGGAATTGGAGGTTGCTGTGAGCTGTGATGCCACAGCACTCTATCCAGGGTGACAGCTTGAGGCTCTGTCTCAA
>CAUYRH010093853.1:0-22651 GCA_963574655.1 Perodicticus potto
TAAGAAGAATATGTTCCAGCTCCATCCATGTAAACATGAAAGAGGTAAAGTCTCCATCTTTTTTTAAGGCTGCATAATATTCCATGGTGTACATATACCACAATTTATTAATCCATTCATGGGTTGATGGGCACTTGGGCTTCTTCTATGATTTAGCAAGTATGAATTGGGCTACAGTAAACATTCTGATGCAAATATCTTTGTTATAAAGTGATTTTTGGTCTTCTGGATATATACCTAACAGAGGAATTGAAGGTTCAAATGTCAGGTCTGTTTTTAGATCCCTAAGCAATCTCCAAACATCTTTCCAAGAGGAACGTATTAGTTTGCATTCCCACCAGCAGTGCAGAAGTGTTCCCTTTTCTCCACATCCACACCAACATCTCTGGTTTTGGGATTTGGTGATGTGGGCTAATCTTACTGGAGTTAGATGATATTTCAAAGTAGTTTTGATTTGCATTTCCCTGATGATTAAGGATGATGAACATTTTTTCATGTGTTTGTAGGCTGTGTGCCTCTTTCAGAGAAGTTTATCTTCAAGTCCCTTGCCTACCCTGAGATGGGATCACTTGTTCTTTTCTTGCTCATATGTTTGAGTTCTCTGTGGATTCTGGTTATTAAACCTTTGCTGGAGGCATAACCTGCAAATATCTTCTCCCATTCTGAGGGCTGTCTGCTTGCTTTACATACTGTGCTTTTGGCTGTGCAGAAGCTTTTTAGTTTGATCAGATCCCAGTAATGTATTTTTGGTGTTGGTTCAATTGCCTGGCGGGTCCTTCTTATAAAATGTTCTCCCAGGCCAATCCCTTTAAGAGTTTCCCCTGCACTTTCTTCTAGTATTTTTACAGTGTTATGTCTTAAGTTTAAATCATTAATCCAGTGAGAGGCTATCTTAGTTAATGACAAAAGGTGTGGGTCCAGTTTTAATCTTCTACACGTTGCTAGCCATTTTAGCCAGCACCATTTGTTAAATAGGGAGTCTTTTCCCCACTGAATGTTTTTAATTGGCTTATTGAAGATCAAATGACAGTAAATATCTGAGTTTATCTCTTGGTTCTCTATTCTGTTCCATACATCTACCTCTCTGTTTTTGTGCCAGTACCATGCTGTTTTGATCACTATTGATTTATAGTATAATCTGAGGTCTGGGAGTGTGATTCCTTCTAATTTGTTTTTATTTCTGAGTAATGTCTTGGCTATTTGAGTTTTTTTCTGATTCCATATAAAATGAAGTATTTTTTTTTTGATATCTTTAAAGTGTGACAGTGGTGCCTTAATAGGGATTGCATTAAAATTATATATTGCTTTGGGTAGTATGGACATGTTAACAATGTTGATTCTTTCCAGCTGTGAGCATGGTATGTTTTTCCATTTGTTAGCATATTCAGCTATTTCTTTTCTTAGAGTTTCATAATTCTCTTTATAGAGATCTTTCACGTCCTTTGTTAGGTAAACCCCCAAATATTTCACATTCTTTGGCACTACTGTGAATGGAATAGAGTCCTTGACTGTTTTCCACTACTTCTTTGGCACTACTGTGAATGGAATAGAGACCTTGAATGTTTTTTCAGTTTGGCTATTGTTGGTATAGATAAAGGCTACAGATTTACGAGTATTGATTTTGTAACCTGAGACACTACTGTATTCCTTTATCACTTCTAAGAGTTTTGTAGTAGAATCCTTGGTGCTTTCCAGATATACAATCATATCATCTATGAAGAATGAAAGTTTGATCTCTTCTGACCCTATATGGATACCCTTGATCACCTTTTCTTCCCTAATTGAAATGGCTAAACCTTCCATTACAATGTTGAAGAGCAGTGGAGACAATGGGCAACCTTGCCTGGTTCCTGATCTGAGTGGAAATGATTTCAATTTAGCTCCATTCAATACAATATTGGCTGTGGGTTTGCTGTACATGACCTCTATCACTTGAAGAAATGTCCCTTGTATACCTATTTTATTAAGTGTTCTGATCATGAAAGGATGCTGGATAGTATCAAAAGCTTTTTCTGCATCAATTGAGAGTATCATATGGTCTTCGTTTTTTATTTTGTTTATGTGAAATGAATAATATATATAGATTTATGTATATTGAACCAGCCTTGAGACCCTGGGATAAAACCCACTTGGGCATGTTGTATAATTTGTTTGATGTGTTGCTGGATTCTGTTTGCTAGGATCTTATTGAATATTTTTGCATCAATATTCATTAGAGATATTGATCTATAATTTTGTTTTCTTGTTGGGTCTTTTCCTGGTTTGGCGATCAAGGTGATGTTTGCTTCAAAGAATGTGTTGGGTATTATTCTTTCTTTCTGTATATTTTGGAAAAGGTTAAGTAATATAGGTACTAGTTCCTTTTTAATGGTTTGGTAGAATTCTGATGTGAAGCCATCTGGTCCTGGACTTTTCGTTTTGGGGAGATTTTGTATAGTTGATGCTATTTTAGAACTTGATATAGGCCTGTTCAACATTTCCACTTCACTCTGGCTAAGTCTAGGAAGGTGGCATGCTTCCAAGTATTGGTCTGTTTCCTTCAGATTTTCATATTTCTGAGAATAGAGTTTCTTGTAATATTCATTAACGATTTTTTTAATTTCTGAGGAGTTGTGATTTCTTCTTTGTCATTTCTGATTGATGAAATTAGAGATTTTACACTTTATTTTCCTGGTTAGGTTAGCCAAAAGTTATTCATTTTATTGACTTTTCAAAAAACCAACTTTTTGATTTATTGATCTGTTGTGTCATTCTTTTGTTTTCAATTTCATTTAATTCTAATTAATTTTGGTTATTTCTTTTCTTCTGCTGGGTTTGAGATTGGAATGTTCTTCCTTTTCCAGTTGCTTGAGATGTCCCTTTAAGTTGTTAAGTTTTTCTCTTTCTGTTCTCTTAAGGAAGTCTTGCAATGCTATAAAGTTCCCTCTTAGGACTGCCTTTGCAGTATCCTAGAGGTTCTGGTAATTCATGTCTTCATTATCGTTTTGTTCCCAAAATTTGGTAATTGCCTTCTTAATCTCATCTATGACCCAGCTATCATTCAGCATAAGGTTATTTAGTTTCCATGTTTTTGTATGAGCATACAGATTCCCATTGTGACTCAGTCCAACTTTTGTTCCATGAAGGTTTGAGAAGAAGCAAGGACTAATTTCTATTCTTTTAAATTTGCTGAGGCTAGACTTGTGACCTAAGATGTGATCAATTTTGGAGGATGTTCCAAAATTGCTTTTTTCCCTATCTTCTGTTTCATTAATTTCCACTCTGGTTTTTATTGTTTTCATGTTTTCTTATCTTGGGTTTCATTTTCTCTTTTATTTCCTAGTCTCTTATGGTGAAAGTTGAGGTCATTGATTTGAGGTTTTTCTACATTTCTAATATACATTTTTAGTGCTATTTTTTTTCTTTTAGTGGTAGCTCCTAAATTTTGATATAATGTATTTTTCTTTATACTCAGTTTTTAAAATGTTTTCAATGTCCCCATTTAAATTCTTCTTTGAACAATTGGTTATTTAGAAGCACGTTATCTGGTATCCAAATATTTGAAATATTTCTGTTATAGATTTCTAATTTTACTGCATTTGAGCTAGGGAATACACTTTATATGATGGGTACTTTTCAATTACTGAGATTTGTTTTAATGCTTTGATTATGGTTTATCTTGGTAATATTTCCATGTGTTCTTAGAAAGATGGCATATTCTATTACTTTTTAATGATGTATTCTGAATATGTCACTTAAGTCAATGGGTTAATAATGTAATTTCCTGTCTCCTTGTTCTATTAAATTTCTGACAAAGGGGTATTGAAATCTGACCGTAATTTTAAATTCATCTATTTCTTCTTACATTTCTATCAGTTTTTCTATATGTATTCTGAAGTTGTGAGATTCATAAAAATTTAGTATTATTAAATCCTTTGATTGCAATGACTATTTTGCCATTATGAAATTACCTTTATTTATCCCTGGTGAAACTTTTTTCACTCAAGTACATTTTTATATTAAGACAGTCACTTTATATTTCCTTTTTGTACTATTTTACTTTAAACTTTTAGGTTTTTAAAAAATATTTAAAGTACACTACTTATAGGGAACATAGAGTTGGATCTTGTTTTTTAATCCAATCTGATAATCTCTGTTTTTTAACTGGGAAAGTTTAAATGTTTTACGTTTAATGTGGTTATAATTATGATTAGGTTTAAACCTATCATCTTACTAATTTTTTATTCATCAAAATAATTAACAATTTAATTTAATAATTTTAATTATTTAATTCATCTATTGTTTCCTTGTTTTTTCTTCAAAAAAATAATAATGATTTAAAATTAAACATAGATACAGATACCAGATAGATTACATTAATATTTAAATTTCCTAAACATAATCATAACTCATGCTAAAGAGGGGAGTATGTTATTATATTGGAATAAAAAATTATACCTGAAATTATCTTTTCATTTTATTTTAATTTTTAAAGCATCTTTTCTTGTTTATACTGTAGAATAAAACCACAGGCCTTGTCTGAGTTCCCTCCCCACTCCCAGCAATCTTTAGTACCTATTAGGTAAGCAATAAACATCTATCTATTCACTGATAAAGTCTTAAGTCAGGTCCTTGGAATGGAAGGAGATAAATTACCTGAGTCCAGTCCAGATAAAATAAGAGGAGTCAATAGCTGAATCTTTTCCGGATATCTAGTATTAGAAGGGAGGTAAAAGCATAAGGATCATAGCAAGCACCTAGGACTGAGACAAAGATTTGTGATTCAACTTAACAGGAATTGTGTGATGAAGGAGGGCAGGAGATAGCAGAAATCACACATTAGATTGCCTCCCAAGGCTGTTCAAGTGTTATTCTGTGTCAAACAAACTCTTCTTTGATGATGGCCTGTGCCTCATTTCCAAAGCTGAGCTTTAAAGACTCTTAAATACATTTATCTCTTCATTAGGTGAACATTTTGAGTGTACTATTTTTTTATTCCAAGATTAGTATGGAGTTATCACTGCTTAGTAAGGAGCTATGTTTACATACATAGATATTATTATCATAAGGGACCGTGATGAGTAGAATAATAGATGTGTGTGCATAATACACACATTATAGTGTGGGACAATATAGAGCCCTTGGGTTCCCTCATCTGAAGTTCTGCCAGAAGGCACCTTGTTTTTCTTATACAACCATAACTATAGTCATAACTGTGCACAATTATGTTATGACTACTGCATGCTACTGTTTGGCATGCTGCCACTACTGTTCCCTTTGGATACGCAAGTGTACAGGACCTTCCACTTGCACAGACTTTCATGCTTGCTCACCGGCTACCATGAGCTGAGTAAAGGCGTGTCATACTGTCCCTTGGCTTCTAAGTTCTTCTTCAACCTGTCTGTATCTGGTAGGAACCTCCCTGACATCGACCTCTTCCATCACACTGGGATAGAACCATGGAAGATTGGAAGAAGACTGATTATCTTTTCCCAGGGAGGCAAGTCAGAGAAGACTTCATTAGAAAAGTCCTAAAGAATGAGTCGAGTTTTTAAGGTGCACAAAATGAACAAGACAGTAAATGATAGTGTAGTAAGATAGAAGATGTGGCAAAGCCTACGAGCATAAAATAATGTGGCACATTGAGGGTCTAACAAAGAGATTAAGAGAAGAACCTTACCTCTGCTACTTACTAACTGTATATTCTTAAACAAGTTACTTGCTATCTAACAGCTTCACTTTTTTAAACTACAAAGTGGGAATAAGAATATCTGCCTTGTGGATTTTTATGAAAATTAAATGAGATGTAGTTGATGCTGAATAAATGGTTACTACAACTATCTCCACCACTAACATTGATTGTAGTATTTCTGAGTATGAAAAGTATAAAAAAAGGAGCAAAGGGAGACAAAACTAGAAGCCCAGAAATTCAAACCAAGAAGAGCCTTTCTGAAGAGCCTCAGCTGAAATAGTTTTAGTAGAGGATTAATATATTTTGAATTGGCTATTCCAAGCCCTGTTTCTGAAGTCAATATATTGGAAGTGATTGGGACATGGTAGGAAAGAATGAGTATCCTGAAATATATTACATATTAGAGAGGGGCCAGCTCACAATCAAAAACTTGATAACAATAATGTACAATGTCAATAGTTACATGATGTAGATGGTTGCGTGTAGTAGAACACATAGCCAGCCAAACACATGTAAAAACCCGACAAATACATATATGGAAAGATAAGTAGATGGAATTTCATTGCTGGCTCACATTTAATGTATGATTCACAATTGTCCCTCAATCTCTTTTTAATGGAGTTAGATCAGCCAATTAGTTATTCCTATCATATTACTGCCTTTTCCCACCTCCCCACCTTCCCTGTAAGAAAAGACACCTTGTACCCTGTACTCTGCTTTACTAGATGTTTGGCCATGTCTAATTTTAAAATTACACTTAATCAGAAATGCTGGATTCACACTAAAGTAATTGCCTGCCTAATGACTCTCCTGGGAATGTGACCTTAGATTAATCATTATAAATAATGAGAAACCAGATAAACTTACTCCTGTTTCAGAGCTTGTATCTCAAACTAGGAAGGGGAAACAGTATTATTTTTATGGTTTTATCTTCGTTTGCTTTCTAGATGCTGCAGCTGTGTCCTCATTGTATTTTACAGCCAGAAAAAAAAAAAAATCACCCCTCAGCAGTTCCTATAATTTCAAATTTATAACTATGTCCAGGGTAATTCACCCGTAAGCCAACTAGAAATAAAAATAGAGGAGATAGACCCATCTGTTGGAGTGATTTCTTAACTGCAGAAAACATTTTCCTTTCTTTAAAAGCAAAGCTGTAAAATCTGTATAAATTCCAATTTGTAAACCATGAAACTCTAATTTTTCCACTTCTCTAGTCACTCTGAGTAAATGATTTTGCATATGTGGGTTGTCAGAAATCAACAAAATGGTCCAAGGGAGTGTAAGAGATTGATTTTAACTCTCTGAAAATCTTTTAAGTAGATAGCAAAAAGATTCTTCAGGTAAATTAGAACCAAAAAGAAGTCTATGTTGCTTGGCACTGAAAGATCCGTATCTTCAGATGGTTTTTCTCCTGCCTTATAGGTGAATCTCAACATTTCATTTTATTGTTTTTAATTAATTGTCTTAGCAATTTTAAAATTTATCCTCTTCCCTTAACTTGTTGTCTTAATTTTTAAAATAAAGTCTCAGAAATTCTGATAGGGATATTTATATAGCCCCAGGGAAGCCATTATTTCAGGGGAGAAATCCCTTATCCTGAATATTTCAGAGAAGAGTAATTGCTTTACTTGAATATTCTGGCTATGATTCTAAAAAATTTCTCTTTATTATGACCATGTAGGACAAACTTAAGGTGCCAAAAACTGCTTTGTGTTATACAAAGAGTGTGACCTCTGACTCCTTATGTGATACTTCCATGAGTAAATCATATGGAGTGGTTACCACTTGTGTGTCAGGAACTCCTCGGATAGAAACTCACACACATATATTTTATGAAATGAGAGGTTTTACCGTAGAGCACCACATAAAGGCAATCCTTGTACTTTCCACAAGCCAGTAAAAGAGAGTACAATAAAACACGATGCTTTTCAGATAATGTCTGTGCCACCCAATAATCATTGTTTATTAGTCTGAGATCTTTTCAATATGATAAATAAGAAGGCTGAGAAATACCAGGGCTCACACTATGGGCTCACTCACGACATTAGTGAACGTCGACTGGGAACTGCCATGTTTCCATGCAACTGTCACCGCCCCTTGTAAGCATTCCTGATTTCACAGTGTGTCTCACACATGATGGGGTCTGACACAAAGGAAGAACCTTTAGCTCTGTGCAAAGCCTGTAGCTGTTGAAACAGGAAGAATGACTTTAACCAGATTGTTTACTTACCAAGTAGCTTTCACTCTTTTTCATATTCCTTTGTCTCTTTCACTTACTCACTTTTGTCAATAAATATTTCAGTGCTTGCACAGCTTGGAAAGCTCAGTCCAGGTTAATAAAATTCAAGACCATCTGAGGAAGCCTGGTTTTCTTCTTGGATAACTGAGTTAGGAACAATGGAGTTTGCTTCAGGGATTGAACTTTAAAAACTTTACTGAACACTTAACTTAAACATGTAGACAACAAAATATGGTCTCTATAAAAATTTGATTAGAGGTGTAGTTTGTTAATTACAACCCTTCCTTACTGGAACTGAAGTAATTGACAGAAGAATGGGAGTTTAAGATTGCAAAGTTTGGAGAAAACTTTTGCCAACCTTCAGGTCATCACCAGTCTTTGCCAAAATTGCAAATAAGGAGTCCTTAGCACCACCCAAGTGCTTATTTGTGCCCTTCCCTCCTTCCATGATGAACCCCATCCATGTTCAAATCAATTGTGTGACAGGGCTTGAAAACATTTATGGGAAATGCACATTATAAAAACAGCCATGCATGGATTTCAATTTGTTTTGCACCAAAATAAACTTGTACTAACTCTTTACAACATGTTTTAATAGGATCAAGTTTGAGGCATAAAGAAGGAAAAGACATCAGTTTGAAAAAAGTCCCTATCAAGGTAACATGAATTCTGCTGAAAGTGAAAAAAGAACAAATACCAAATTTATGGTGAAGCTTGGACCGAGGAATGGTGAAATCGTTGATACTTTACAAAAAGTTCATGGGGAAAATGCCCATGGAAATTAGAGTTTACAAAGGATAACTCATTTTTCTAAAAAAAAATTTTTGGATTAATATTGTTTGTGTTTGTTGGGTGAAGTCCAAGTTGGAGTTGCCCTTCACTCAGGGGGTGTGATGTATAATCCTACAAGAAGGGATGAGATGATGCTGAAAATGAAGCTGGCAGTAACATCTGATTGATTCCTTCACATCAATTTGTGAGGAAAAAATTAATTTCATTCATGCTCTAAGTGAAGAAGGCCAACAATTAACATCAGAAACAGTAGCTAAAACCATAGACAACTTAATTAGCTCAGCGTATACAACTCTGACTGAAAAATGGAAGTTGAGCAAACTTCCCACGTGATCAGTGCCAAAACTATTTTGCCCAGATGAGCTGAAGATAAAAACAACATTTTCGATGGAAATGCTAAATAAACAAGTAGGATCAAGATCCCAAAGCATTTCTTTGAAGAATTGTAATAGGAGATGAAATATGGCTTTGCCAGTATGATCCTGAAGACAAAGCACAATCAAAGCAATGGCTACCAAGAGGTGGAAGTGATCCCGTTTAGGCAAAAGTGAACCAGTCAAATCAAAGGTTGTGGCAACCATTTTTCGGAATGCTCAAGGCATTTTGCTTGTTGACTTTCTCGAGGGTCAAATAATGGTAACATCTGCTTATTATGAAAGTGTTTTGAAAAAGTTAGTCAAAGATTTAGCAGAAAAAGCCAGAGTCCTTCTTTACCACGACAATGCTTCTGCTTATTCCTCGCATTGAACAAGGGCAATTGTGTGAGTTTCAATGGGAAATCATTAGGCACCCACCTTACAGTCTTGATTTGGCTTGCTCTATCTTCCTTTTGTTTCCTAATCTGAAAAAAAATCTGTAAAAGACACTCATTTTTTTCCTTAATAATGTAAAAAAGACCCAGGAGTCTCAGTTCTTTGTGGATGAACTAAATGGCTGGTATTATCACTTACAAAAGCATCTAACCTCGATGATCCTTATGTTGAGAAATATAGTTAAGATTTAAAATTTTTATCTTGAATTCAATGTTTTCCATGAACTTTTTAAAGTCCTCTTGTATGAAAGAACATCTTTTCTCAGGAAAACATTGATCTCTGTTGAAATTAGTTATTTTTAAGTCCGTGTGACTTTAGATTGGTGTATTATCTTTCCCAGAGCAGTTTGTGTTTTTAAAATAGTTTAGAAAAGACCATATTTAGATTAAGGAAATTCATGAATAAATGACTGTATGGGGGAGATGTTTTAGGGATGTGAGTCTATTCTCAGTAACAGCAAATGACTTCTTTGCTGTTATAAAATTAGCCTTCTCCACAGCCCTCATTAATGGGTTAACTGGTGCAATGGGCTTAATTTCCTTGCTCCTTGAAGTGGAGCCAACCCTTGGAGTCACTTGACTACTTGTATCTGCTTTAGAGCAGGATTTGATGAGAGCTATTCAATGAAAAACATTTCTGAATTAGTACAGAATATATGATTTGTCATAGATCTAAAAATAGCAGCAGAGATGTGTTACCAGAATGACTTCAAGGAGGAAATGATTGATTGTAATTAGAAAACAAACCAGAAACCAAGCACTCAATCATCAGAAATCTTATGGAAAAGAAAACCTCTGTTGGGACATAATTATACTCACACACCTGTTTTTCCATTTATAGAATCTTTTGTCTTCTAAAGAATGACTGGAGTGATGCCGAAAAAAAAAATAAATATGTTCAAACAGAAGACAATGGTGAATGGTCTGACTTCTCATCAAACGCTTTTGTGCAAAGTCAGTTTCCTGTGAAGCAGTTCTGTCTTCACCCAATTGCACAAAACCTCTCTTATGTGCTATTTCGGAGACTTAAAGACCCCGGCCCTCATTGGTTGTGTCTTCAGTACTACACATAACGCCTAGGACTGAAGGTGCCCAACAGGTCTTTTAAGGCTGAATAAATGTGTGAATATTGAAAAGAGCCAATGAAAATTTGTATGAATAGTTAGAGAAATAATATGAAAAAAAGGGGGCAAGGGATTAATAAGTAAAATAAGTTTTATTTACATTAAAGTCTCATGTGTATCTATCATTATTTGAAGTCTCTGAGTTGGAGAATCCTAAAGTTCTACAATAAATCGGTATCTTCTGGTAAATTGGGGTGGGGAATATAATTAATAACTGGATTTTCAGTAGTATATTCTGTCCTCATTGTCTTATACACATAATTTATTAATCTGTCTAAAGCAAAAAATTAACCAAGTATGTATTTTATACTTCTAATTTTTTCAGCCCTGGATTGAGGTTCTAGCACATGTCTGTAGCAATAGAAAACATATTTTCTATTCTGAGATATTTATACTATTTAGAAAAACAGGAGCAACTCAGGTTAAAGTAGAAGAGAAAATAAGGGAAGAGGTTATATGAGGGAGAAGAAAGTTCCCCTGCATAGCCCTCCTTCTCTTAACAACAGCTTTTCTAGAAAGTCAGATACGAGGCGGTACTGGTTTAATTTGAGGTATTACAGATCGGATGGCCAATAGAATTGAGTTAAGTGGATGTTCCTTGCCATTTCAGCTATCAAAGTTAAACTTTCCAGTGAGGTTTCATCTCCTTCATCATCATAGTATTTTATACAGATTTTCATTTCATGTTCAAATTAGGAGGCTGCCACAAAAGCAATGTATCACATTCAGAACGCACACATGCAGAAAACCTATTTGGCTCTGAGTCATTTTTATGCCAATAAAATTAGGGCCTTTGAAATGATGGATAACCTCTTAAGACACAATGTGAAATGTGGAAGCTTTAGTTAATTTGTAAGTTGCTTTCCGCCTCAACGATGGAATTTCCTGAACCTCCTTTGGCTTGGCTTCTCTTTCTCTCTCTCTACATACACACACAAATACACACATACTTACACACACTCACATTTTTTGTTGTTTACGGCAAACTTTTGTTTTCTAAATTTACAGGTGTTCCAAATGTAAATCATTTGATAGTTGATCAAACCACCTAATAATTTGCTTTCAAGTAATTTTTTATATCTCATAATGTGCACACACTTACCACTTTCCTGAGATTTTTATTCATCTTAGTAGCAGGAATACCAAAACATTAAGTGAAGAACAAATAACTGAGGCACTGTGAAAAATACTTGAATCAATATGAATGGGGCGTTGAATATTTTAGCAAATGGCTAATGGTTCCCCCAAAATAGATTCCTTCTTTTGGTTGCATAGTTTTTCTCAAATTGCAAAGCCCAAACTGCAAAATCAATGGTTTGAGCCCTGAAACTTCAGATTACATGTGGCTTGAAGAGTCCTTGACCACTTTCAGAATGGCAACTTTCTGAGCGATTATCTCAAGACCAGAATCAATATTCTATAACAGATGCTAAGCTCAGCTTCCTTTTTCTTTTTCTCCTTTCTTTGTTTCTTTCTCTTTGTTTGTTTGTTTCTTTCTTTAAGAAAATGAATCTTCAACTGTTATCTTCTGCATATTTTGCTGGAAATTTTCTCTGTGTTAGTCAGACACTCAACAGATAATTATTAACAGCACACTCTTCCTCTTCTTACCTGCATCTCCATTTGGTGTGGTGGAGAAAGCCTCAGGAAAGCGCATCAGACTTTCTGTTGCTTGCAGCCTGGGACATCTTGTTGAGCCAAGATCCATGTAGTAGCTCAAACAGGAAACAATTAATGTAAAACAATATGCCACTTATTCGGGGTTGGGGAATGATTACAATTGGTGACATTAGCATAGGCTTGGTGAAGATCCCAGCATCTTAGCTCTATCTTGAAGGACTGGTAGATTTCGACAGGCAAAAGGTAGGATAACGGGTGTTGTATGTGGTGAGGTCACCAGCAGAAGCCTGATGGCGATGAGGAAGACGGCATGGGGAACCGGGCTGAAGAATGCACAACTGAAGGAGAAACTGCCCGTTGGGGGATATGGGAAATAGTTTCAATTGGTCAGGCTGTGTCTGATTATGAAACCTTGGAATCCAAGCTGAGGAGCTCAGGCTAGAAGGGGCAGGCAAAAAAGGAGACACCAAAGATCCTCAATAGAGAGGTAACTTGATGGGTGCCAGGTAAAATGGAGACCAAAGTGGCAGGTGGAATAGTGGTCAGAAACCAAGTAAGACGTGTTATTAACAACCAAGGTACTGTGTGTCATAAATAACCAATATACTGTGTTATGTGCAGACTATGTTCTCTGATTTCACAATGATTTATTTATTTTACCACCACCCTCATTATCTAAAACAGAACACCACAATTTCATATACCATCTGTGAGCTCCAAATGGTCATAATTAACAACCACAAATGTTCTAAAAAGGTGATGTGCTAAAGATAGCTTATCATGCTTGTCAGCAGGCTGCTTCTATGAGTGCCCTGACATTCAGTGAAAGACCGACTACATTTTGTTAGGCCTTTATGTGATTATATTTCTTATACAGATTATAAAACTATGAAAACACGTCTCCTAATGAAACTTGTTAATGTTTAATATTTTGACTAATGGTCAATTATGGGCAAAAAAGAAAAAGCACATACTAAACGTAAATTTTCTTAAAATGAGGGCTGGCTAGTGTAGCAGCTGAGACGTGAGTAAACATACTCCAAAATGTTTGTTGAATACAAGAAAAGTGACAGTCCTTTGGGTGTATTTGTGGTGAATGTAAAGGGCTGCTTAGTTATTTATTACCAAATATTCCTCTCTTTCTTGATTCCATCTTCTTAACTCCAGCTTACATGGTTTCTAGAGAAGCTAGGAGTAGGATTGAGAATTTAGAATTTAATTTCAACCACTGAAAATGGCTTTCTGTACTAACTGCTGTCCAAATTGTGACAACTAACTAAAAAAGCAATGAGCCAAAAAAGTGTATTGAACTTCATCGAATTGAAGATGCCATTGATTGTAAGATGCACCATTATTTTATGTGTTGCTAAGAAAGATAAAACACTTCAAATTAAACCATGATACAGTGCTTCTGTCTAGCTTAAAAATGTTTTATTTTATACTTAAACTTATTAAAGAGTTCTTCTAGAGTAATTTAACATCGTTAAAAAAAATCGAATATCACTATTTCCCTTAAAAAGGACAATAAATGAAATGGATTGGCTAAAGTATTCCTAAAACTCTTCCCATTTATAATCTGACATGTCAAAAATTACTTCTGACTTAAACCCATCAATAACTGTATTTTTCTTTACAATATTATTCTCTGTACCATCGAGAGCCTTGATGATGGAACGTTTCTTAAAGGAATGCTCCACTATTTTCTCTAGGACTTTCTTCCAAGCCACCAAGCTTGATGCCAACACTTTGTTTTTGTTAGAAGATTTAGACAGATATTTTCTGACAATAACCAGGGCTCTGTCTTCAAATCATCATTAAATGATTTGTAGATGAAAATGTTGCTAGGTTGCAATTGTTTACTCAGGCTACCAGGAATAATAAACCATTTACTGCCATTATCAGAGAGCTTATTCACAACCTGTTTAGAGATACACCAAAAGTGTTAAGAACTAGTGCAATTGATGGGTAACTTAGTGCTTCCACCCCTCTCTGGTGGAAGGTAGCCAGCCTTCCATCTGCTCTGCTCTCATGCATCTTTGTTGAGGCGCAGGATGAATGCACAGTAATATTTTGGGGGAAATATTCTTAGACTTTGTGGTTTAAAATTAACATGGAGCCAAACTCTTTGGCCATTGGCAATTTTTCATAGTTTCAGGGATAAGTCACTTTTTGTAACCCAAACCCATGATTTTTGATTTCTGAATGTTGTAATATTGATAGTATAATCTCAAGGCATGTCAAAGAATGCTAGGGTTTCACCAGAGTTTCCTATTTGGCTAAATCCAATTTATTGTTTTTCTTAAGTCGCCTGTGTTGACAGTTAAGTAGCTCCTGTTCCAAGTCAGAAGGGAGTTTTTGACAAAATGCTTCTGGATGCCTTAATGACAGCCCCATGTAAAGCCCCAGTCTGTCACACCAGCCTCTTATTGCTTTGAAAATTTCTTCATCCATACTAATGGATTTGGCAATTCCTCCTGCTTGCGTGTGTGTTGCTTAGTGTGATCGCCAATTCTTTGTGTCTCAAGTAACAAAATTTAACATAGATTCAAATTTTGTGGGTAATTTTCTTCCTTAATTTCTACAAACCCCTTGGTTGTTTTTACAAGAAAATATGAAGCAATGGAGGGGAGGGGAAAGGGAAGGTTGGGGTGGAGGGAGGGTAATTGGTGGGGCCACACCTACGGGGCATCTTAGAAGGGTACAGGCAAACCTTAACAAATGCAGAATATAAATGTCTTCTTACAATAACTAAGAAAATGCCATGAAGGCTATATTAAACAGTTTGATGAAAATATTTCAGATTGTATATGAAACCAGCACATTGTACCCCTTGATTGCACTAATGTACACAGCTATGATTTAATAATAAAAAAAGGGGGAAAAAAACAAAAAAACAATTGAAAGGTAAAAAAGAAAAAAAAAGATATAACTCTAAGTAGTATAAAACATTTCACTAGTGTTCATTTCAACTACCTCTTGGATGGTTGCACAAAAAAAAAAAAAAAAGAAAATATGAAATGCTGTCATTCTTCCAATAACAAGTTTTTGATTTACTAAGATTAAATTTATATTCCGTTATCATTTTTGTTGGTACACAGTAGATTTTCATATCAATGCTGAATCAAGGTGTGTAATCTCTGTGAAGGTATTTTAAACAGCAAGCCACTCAGTGTTTATGTATCAATTCGTGTCACTTAATTAAAGTGACGACAACATGAACCTCTCGGACCAAAGGAACATGGGCACAGCTACATCATGGCTGGCCATCAGCTATGATAAGATACAATCATGTAAGACTTGCATTGACTGAGCAACCTCCTGGGGAAAAATAAAACTTGACTCATATCCACAATAGACAGATTGGGGGGGTCCAGGAATAGGGACTGGGGAATTATTAATAGAATGGGAGTTTAGCAGCAGAAGTCAGGTTGCAGGAAGCAATGGTTAAGTGCTTGTGCAAGAACTTCCTGATGATGTCTGGAAGACCCTGAAGGTCCCCTGACTCAGACTTAGTAATAAGATACATGGGTCAGCAGAGAGGACCCAGCGACTCTTCTGTAAAGGCCCTCCAACTTATCTAAGCATTGCATGGAGGAGAGGAGGGCTCTCCTCATTTTGCATGAGCTGGTATGGGAACAAAGACAGCACACAGCTATGGTCATAGTAAGTAGATCCTGCAGAGACAAGTGCTGGTGAGTGAGAGCATCTTAGCTCAGGACAAAAGAGGTTACTGGCAACCTGGACTAATTCAAGGGTATAGGTACCTTTTGCAGACTCTCTAAACGAATATTTATTGAACATTTGTGGTATGTAATATATTGCGCTTTTTAAAGTACTGAAATTCCTTCAAGAGCCACATTCCTGGGTCGACCTAACAGAGGTATGAATGTAACATGACCTCCTATATAGCCACAGAATGACGAGGCTGGGGAAGGGTTGGGTCACCCCTTTCAGTATTCTATCTCTGGGAAATTGCAAAGAGTTAGCAGAGAAATGAGTTTCTCTCTTCTTTTTTTCCTCCTCATAAATAGATTTTGCATTTGAGTCCTGAATATTTGGATGATTCCCCCATGAGTGTCTGGGGAATTTACAAGAGTGCTTTAGATCCCAGCACGTCACTCCCATTGATGTCTTGGGGATGCTTAAATTTTTTTCATTAGAGACCCTTCCCATTCCACTTTCTGGGATCTCTACTATAATCAAATGATCCTGAGAGGGATTAATGTGATACTTGGCAGCCATTGGAGTTCAATCATTAACACTATAGTATGAATTACTTTCAGAGGTGAGCTCCCCCCAACTCTTGGGAAAATACAGAGTGCCTTAAAATAGAGGATTAAAAAGGGCACATGAATGAGAGGGCTGATGGGAAAAGAAAAAGAAAACACCTTTATTTTAAACTTTTTGTAACAAAGAAATCCCAAAAATACAATGGCTCAAGAAATAAAGGCTTATTTTTCTTTCACATAAGAGGCCAAGTGAATGTCTAGGTTTATGGGATCTTTGGTTCTAAGAAGACATCACTCTGGAACTAGGTAATTCTCCATGTAGTTGCTTTTGTCACCATATCTAATGACTTCTCCTTTTAAAAATCCAGTGCAAGTTACAGGTACCAGCCATCAAACCAGTGTTATCCTACAGAACCTTTTGAAATAATGGGAATGTTCTCCATCTGTGCTGTCTAATAAGGCAGCCATCAGCCACAATTGGCTATTTAGCCCTTGAAGTATGGCTAGTGAGACTGATGGATTGAATTTTAAATTTTGTTTAATTTAAATAACTACATGTGGCTAATGGTATGTTATTGGATAGCTCCGATGTTGACAATAGGCAAGTATAATCACGTACTGTGTAAGACAATTAGATCAATGATGGATCGCATATATAATAGTGGTCCCATAGATAAACACCTTACTTTTATAGTACCTTTTCTATGTTTAGATACCCAGATACTTAACTATCATGTTATAATTTTCTACAGTGTTCAGTACAGTCACATGCTGGGCAGTTTGTAGCCATATAGCCTACAATGGCTGTATCATCTAGCTTCCTGTAAGTGTACTCAATGCCACTCAGGGACAGAATCACCTAATCATGCATTTCTCATGGCATATCCCCACTGCTAAGGGACACCTTACTGTGTTTGGAAATATCCAGAATGTTATTGTCAACTCTAGTCTCCCCGCTATTGGGGGAGAACTCCAGCACTTCCTGCTTTCGTCTAACTTTCACTCTACTGTTGACTAACCTCTCTACACAGCCTGTGATAACCACTGTTCTACTCTCTACTTCTATGAGCCTGACTTGTTTATCTGCCACAGATGAGTCAGATCATGTGGGTTTTGACCTTCGGGGCCTGGCTTATTTCACTTAGATGGTGCCCTCTACATTCATGCACATTAACCTGAACTCAGAAGGGTGGAGTTTGCACATTTCTCCCTTCAGTTTGCAGCCTCTTTCACAGCGCCTGGCCCCTACACAAAAATGACTTCACCATATTATCTTTGCTCTTAGAGATAGATGTGGTAACAAGGTCTGGGATTGGGAGGAGGCAAAAAGTTTTGGTAAAATATGGTAGCTAGGACTTTAACTTCTTCCAGCTCAGCTACCCTGGCAGCAGGTGAGTTTCAGTGTAGAAGATGGCTAGATCTGTCTGTGAATGATTTTCTTCTGATTTCCACCCTTCATCTTTCACAGTCTTGTAAAGTAAATTTAACAAAGTACTGCATTCATCTTACAGGTCTTACAGCAATGGCAAATCAAAGAACAGCCTAGTGTTTTAATCTGTTAGAGTCACTTCTGTTTTGCTTCAAAATAATTCATTCTTATAAGAAGGAAAATTTTAAGCCATGTTTCCTATTTTCAGGAAACATACACTTTCCCTTGAAGAAACAGAGTTAATTAACACTAGTTTGCTTAGAGCACAGTGAGATATAGCTTGGTAGGTAAAATGGACTTCCTAAGGTGAATGTGGCTGACCACATGAAAGAAGACACAGTTTCCCACTGTAAACAGTGTAATAAGTAGTTTCCTTCAGAGGACATTCTTACTGTCAAGGTTGCTAATCAACAGTCCTTTGGGACTATTAAAACAAACCCTTATATCTATTGCAAGAAAGTACCTTTTCTTTGTTAGCAAACAGGCTTACACAGAAATTCAACTTTAAAAGAACAGGTTAAAGAGTAAGTACAAAAGTGCTTTAAGTTTTAGGCTAACAAGTATGTAGAATTTCACTACACTTTTTCTCATCTACCTAATAGGATATACTGGCTAGCTGAGGAAACTTCTACCGTCCCATAGAACCAATTTGAATCAGATACTATGGCTTCAAAGTTTCATGAAGTCTGTAAAGTTTCTGGCTTTATTTATACTTTTACCAGCAGGGCTGTATAACTGCTCGTAAAAAAATAACTGAGAAAGGTTACGAGTGAAGTGAGAAGTAAGGTACCTTCAGCAAATGCAAAATGAAAGCAAAATGATAATAGGAATTTCTCAGAAGTAGAATTCAAATCTCAAAGAATTACATGAAATAGAAAAGATTGTAATATAATGATTAAATTTATAATCTGCAAAGAAGTTATTTTTATTTTATTTTATTTTGAGATAGAGTCTCACTCTGCTTCACATGGCACCCTGGGTAGAGTACCATGGCGTCATCATAGCTCATAGCAACCTCAAACTCTTGGGCTTGAGCTAGTCTCTTGCCTCAGCCTCCCAAGTAAATGGGACTACAGGTATCTGCCACAAGGCCTGTCTAGGTTTTCTATTTTCAGTAGAGACAGGGTTTTGGGTTTTTTGTATATATATATTTTTGAGACGGAGTCTCAAGCTGTTGTCCATGGTTGGTGTGAGCCATGCTGTCACAGCTTATAGCAACTTCAAACTCTTGGGCTTAAGTGATTCTCTTGCCTCAGCCTCCCAAGTAGCTGGGACTACAGGCGCCCGCCACAACGTCCAGCCATTTTTTGGCTGTAGTTCTTATTGTTGTTTGGCAGGCCCAGGCTGGATCCAAACCTGCCAGCTCTGGTATATATGGCTGGTGCTCTAGCCGCTTGAGCTACAGGTGCCGAGCCTAGAGACAGAGTCTTGCTCTTGCTCAAGCTGATCTCAAACTCTTGAGCTCAAGCAATCCACCTGCCTCAGTCTCTCAGAGGGCTAGGATTACAGGCCTGAGATGCCATGCCTGACCTGTTATTGTCGTTTTCAACTTTTGTGTTACAAGCATTACAACAGAAAAAATACAAAATAAAATTTCCTAGCAGCACAAGAACTATTATTTTTATATTGTTCTTATATGAGTAAACAAAAGTGCACCTTAAAGTAAAAAAGAGAATGACATGAAATATTTTAAATTTTTGTTTTTAATTTTAAATAAAAATGTAATATATGCTTATTGTACAGTAAGTTCAAATGACATGGATGTGTAAAGTAACAAAAGAGAACATCTTTATCTCACTCCTCAATTCTACAACCTGCTCAGAAATGACTTCTATTGCGTTCTATGTATCCTTCCAGATTTTTTCCTTATGTATTCATAGACGTTAATTTATATAGATAAACAGCCTTTATCTATAGCAGAGACTTAAGATACTTTGTTTAGCTATTCTCCTACTGATAGATAGATAGATATAAGATGCTTCCAAAAGTTTATTATAAACAGTGAATATCTCTTTGTGTGTGTGTGTGATATTTGTGTGATAAGGATCAAGGAATTGGAATTTTGGGGTGCCAAAAATATGACAGGGGGCAAAGTCAGATTTTATCAGTGATTGCCATGAAGTGTGAACATTAAATCTATGTTGCTGTAAGGAACTAAGATACTGGGGTGTTCTTTTTTAACCCAGCACAACCTGGGGTACACAGATCCCCTTATTTTACTCTTGAAATTAATAGCAATCTTTCTAACATTTTCCCTATGTAGTTTACTGAAGGCTTCTGCTTGTGTCTGTTTATCAAATTAGCTGTTGTGATTAATGAAAGTCAAATTCATTTGTAAGTGTTACTGAATGCATTTGTGGTATCTTATCCTGCATTTTCTCAATCAATTAGTATTAAAATGTAATTCTTCCATCATGCAAGTGAAGAGAAATTTATTAAATGTTTTTCATCATCCATCAAGTTGATGTATGGGTTTTTCTCTTTTAATCTGTTCTTGTAGATTTCTCTAATATTAAAACATCCTTGAATAAGCCCTACTTAGTCATTATGCGTTATTATTTAATAGAAGACTGGATTTAATTTATTGTTGCATAAAGTACCATACGTTTGCACTATGTTCATAACTTGTATTTGTCTATAATTCTCTTCCTTTTTCTGTTCTTGTTCAGTTTGGATATCTGGGTCTTGCTAGTCTTGCAGGATTAGTTGGAAAACGGTTACCTTTTTCTATTCTCTGAAATAGTTTAAATATGACAGGAATTATGTGTTCCCTGAAGGGCGAGGCCTTTTATAATGTGGCTACTAAAGTTTTTCTGTAACAGCCGATATTTAAGAACCGTATTTCTATTTCTTTTTTAATTGATCATGGTAATTTACATTTCCTGGAAGAGGCTGTTCATTGTCCTATAAGTACCACCTAGACCTAGCAGTTTTAATATGTAAGTTGCTTGCTCATTTCTAAAGAATATGAAACCTGGGATTTCAATGTCTCTTTCATCCAAGCATTACTTAGCAGAGTGTTTTTAGATTTGAGAAGCACAGCTGGGCTCCTCCAATGCCCTTCCCTCATGCTTTTGTTTAAAACTGTGGTCAGAGAATAGAGCCAGCCTTCAGTATTTATTAACACAATAGTACTGGACTTTTCAAGTATGGAAATCTCATTTTGACAATTAAAATCTTGTGCACTTTTCAATGTGGAAGGATTATATTTAACATCAGTTGAGAAAATATAAGATGCTATAAATGAATTTCATAGTAGTTTAAGATATATAAATGTATTGAATCACAATAGAATTACACATTTGAAAAATAACATTATGTGTAGGGTACTATTTAGTTTATCTGCCAGGAGGCTGATACTCATCTTGATTTATAGATCTCATAAACGTTATTAGCCTGGAGTCCCAGCCCCATGGCTAATTCTGACCTCTGCCCTCCAGTAGGATGGCTATCTGTCCCTGCTGCTGGAATCACTCGTTCCTTCTGCTTGGAATACTCTTCTTATTGTAATCTGTTTATCTATGACCTGGGATCTCTTCTGAGTCAATGCTGAGTCCTCTGGGAGCTCTTGCCTGTCCCTGGTCATTTTGGTTCACAAAGATCTCTTCAGTTCCTCACAAGAATTACAACTCTATTTAATCATACCCAGTTCTGCAAATAGCATCATGCTGACGTCCTTACTCTTTGATGATTTTATAGCTCCATATCCTGTGAATTCCAAAGTACTCAATAAGTACTAGCTCTAATTATTCTTAGATTAAAGATATTCAAATGTCGAATAATTTTTTTTATTTTTGTTAAATCATAATTGTGTACATTGGTGCAATCATGGGGCACAATGTGCTGACTTCTATATACAATCTGAAATATTTGCATTGAACTATTTAACATAGCCTTCATGGCCTTCTAATCACTATATGAAGACATTTATATTCTGCATTTAGTAATTTTCACTTGTACCCTTCTAAGATGGACTGTAAGTGTGATCCCACCAATCACCCTCCTTCCACCTATCCTCCCCCCTCCCCTCCCCTCCCTTGCCGCTTTCCCCATTTCTTGTGCTATAACTGGGTTTTAGCCTTCATATGAAAGCTATAGATTAGCTTCATAGTAGGTCTGAGTACATTGGATACTTTTTCTTCCATTCTTGAGATACTTTGCTAAGAAGAATATGTTCCAGGAGATCTAAAAATAGATCTGCCATTCAAGCCTATAATTCCTTTACTAGGTATATATCCAGAAGACCAAAAATCACATCACAATAAAGATATCTGTACCAGAATGTTTATTGCAGCCCAATTCATAATTGCTAAGTTGTGGAAGAAGCCCAAGTGCCCATCTACCCACGAATGGATTAATAAATTGTGGTACATGTATACCATGGAATACTATACAGCCTTAAAGAAAGATGGAGTCTTTACCTCTTTCACGTTTACATGGATGGAATTTTATATGGATTTTTATTCACTTTTTGGACATGCTATGAAAGAGCACCCCTCCGCGGCTCAACAAGCATTTGTAGCTTGCACAGTGGCAGAATGGGCCAAAAGCTTAGTGTTGTGACCTGTTTTAAGAATAAAGTATCTTGAAATTAAAAAAAAAAAAGAAAATATGGATACAATTTACCAAATGGAACTGGCTGAACTGCAGAATTGTGACTCTCTGAAAGATGCATTCAAGTCAAGCAGCCTTCCTAATTTCTATGCATCTCTCCCCTCTGAGACATATCCTAATCT
>CAUYRH010093855.1:0-15388 GCA_963574655.1 Perodicticus potto
TTCCATCACTTAGCAATTATGAATTGGGCTGCGATAAACATTCTGCTACAAATATCTTTGTTATAATGTGATTTTTGGTCTTCTGAATATATACCTAGTAGAAGAATTGTAGGATCAAATGGCAGGTCTGTTTTTAGATCTGTAGTATTCTTAAAACAAATATTATAAATGTATATAAAATTATGAGTATTATGGCCTGTTTGGGTTAATTACAGTCATATAATTAAAATATGAGCTACTCATAAAAATGAGAAAAATAATGGATAAGTTTGAAATACTAATAAAATAAATAAACTCATTCATTGGAGAATGAAAAGGCTAGGACTAAAGATCTATGTATTCTCATGCTACTGCAAATAATATTAAAGTCTGTAAGTTTCTTTGGAAACATGGACGTAAGACCATTTCATCTAAGGTGAAAGGGACTGTGGCTATTTGTCCAGGGAGCGTGAAGATTCAGCTGCTATAGGATAAGGAAGAAGGATTCAGCAGAACCGTGTTCAAATATGGAGAAGTTACTTATGCAAAATGAATTACACATTTTCCATAGAGTTCTAAGAGAGTGGAACTCAAATTTTAATATACATTAACCTTATGGTTAATTTTATGTGTTAATTTGATGGGCCTAAAGGACACCACATGTCTGGAAAAGCTAGATGTGTCCAGTCAGGGCCACTTTCTAACTCATAGATGGCACCTTCTTTATGTGTCCTTATTGGGTAAGATGAGAGAGGAGTCTCTTTGTGGTATTTTTCATAAAGGAGCTAATTCCATTCGTGAAGTCTCTGTTTCCATGTCATGATCACCTGCCAGTGGCTCTACCTCCTAAAACTATAACCTTGGAGGTGAGGAATACGGCATAGGAATTGAGGTGCAAGGGGATGGGCAGTACTAAGTATTCAAACCTTAGCAGTAAGATTCCCCATGAAATTTGTGTTAATTTCTATTTCTGGACTGCATGCCCCAACAATTTCATTCCAAATGTAGAAGCTGACATTTCCTGTTTGCTGACAATATGATATTGTATCTAGAAAACCAAAGAGATTCCGCTAAAAGACTCCTAAATTCAGCAAAGTCTTAGGTTACAAAATCAATGTATACAAATAAATAGCATTTCTATAGTCTAATAACAGTCTCACTGAGAGTCAAATCAAGGAGTCACTACTATTTACAACAGCTACAAAGAAAAATAAAATACTTAGGATATACTTAAACATGGAGGTGAAAGACATAAGCAAGGAGAACTACAAACACTGATGAAAAAATTATAGATGACATAAACACATGGGAAAACCTCCTCTGCTCACGGATTGGTAGAGTGAACATTGTTAAAACATCCATATTGCCCAAAGTGATTTGCAGATTCAATGTAATTCTTATCAAAATACCATTGTCATATGTCAAAGATTTATAAAAAATAATTCTATGTTCCATTTTGAACCAAAAAAAAAGCCTGAATAGCCAAAGTTATCTTTGAACAAATACAGAGGCACCACATTGCCTGAATTTAAATTATATTGCAAGATTATAGGAAGGAAAACAGCATGGTACTGGTATAAAAATAAAGACATTGACTAATGGAACAGAACAGAGAACCCAGAAATAAAATCATCTACCTATAATCAAATAACCCAAATTAAAGAACTCAAATAAATCATCTAGGAAAAAAAAGAAAGAAAGAAAAACTATTCCATTAAAAAGTAAATGAAAGACCAATTTTTCAAAGAAAGATAGACAATAAAAGGCCAACAAATGAATAAATGCTCAACATCATTAATCATCAGGGAAATGTAAATAAAACCACAAAGAGAAAACAACGCTGTCAGTATGGCCACTATTAAAGCCAAAAAACAATAAATGCTGGTGTGGATTCAGAGAGAAAAAAACAGTTATAAACTATTAGTAGGCTGCAAATTAGTACAACCTATCTGGAAGACAGTATGGAGATTACCCAAAGAAATTAATGTAGATCTACTATTTTACCCAGCAATTCCACTACTGGGATTTACCAAAGGAAAGGAAGTCATTTTATCAAAAAGACACCTGCACTCAAATGTTTGTTGCAGCACAATTCACAATTGCAAATATGTGAAATCAGCTTTAGTTGCCCATCAACTCATGAGTAAGTAAAGAAAATGTGTGTCTGTGTGGATATATATATATATGTGTGTGTGTGTGTGACTATGTATGTAAATTCCCACACACACACATATATATACACATACACACACACCCTAATGAAGAAGTAATCAGCTGTAAGAAAAAAAAATGAAAATGAAATAATGTCTTGTGCAGCAACTTGTGTGGAACTAAAGAGCATTATCCTAAGTAAAGTATCTCAAGAATGAAAAAATAAATACCACGTGTACTCTCTAACAGTTGGGAGCTAAATGATGAGCACATGCCTACACAAAAAGTTGTGAAGGATATTGGAAACCAAGAAAGGGGGAGGGTGTGAGAGGGTGAGGGATAAAAACTGAACTCTGAGGTACAATGAATACTATTCTGATGATGGAATAGTCTTCTAAAAGCCCCAACATAAGCATTATGCAAAGTATACATAACAAAAAAATTTTTACCCGTCTAATATTTTGTTTATGAAAAGAAAACTGTAATTGTTAATATAATCTTTTTAAAAGAAATAGCAGAAATAATTGTGATGAATGTTTGACAAATTATACTCTAAGAAAGCCAGGGGCAGAAGGTATGAGAATATACCCCCAAATGAAAAGCAAAAAATTAACTAACAGTCTATAGGGCATCTACTCCCCATCAAAAATAAATCCAGGTCAAAAAACAGTCCCCCCCCCCAGGTTTAAAACCTCATTTGTATAGGTCACCTGTTTCTTTAATCAGAATTTTCAATATTCCATTACCAGAAAACTGGAACATACTAGAACATATGTTCTACCACTCACATTAACCAAACTCTATAGTTTTTCAAGTGCTTTTGAACCAGCCTTTGCTGGCTTGGAATTTATTGTCTTTCACACTTGACTTTTCTCATGCTTTATTACACAATACCAAAGCACTGTTTTTCATGATTTTTTAACGCATCCTGGTGTGAAGGGAATTGCCTGTATTTTCTATTATATTCATGTACTGAAAGAATAGATGAATCACAGGTCTCAGTCTGCTTGAGAACTAGCCCTAGAGACCCTCAGTGTGATCAGGGACTAATTACTCCTTTCCCTCACCATTTCCATAAACTCCTCTTGGCCATTGCCATGGTGCTTATGATCCAATGATCCACTCTTAGTCTTCATCCTCCTTGGTCAGCAGCACCACTGGCCATTCCTTTCTCCTTGAGACACTTTTCCCCCAGCTTCTAGGATGCCATTTCCCTCATTTTCATTCTAACCTGAATGGTTCCTGCTTTTTAGTCCCTTCTGGTGTTTCTTCTCCTCTTCCTATTTTGTACGTTTCAGTAACCCAGTACTAAATCTTTAACACTTAATTGTCTTCCACATACACATCCCCTTCCATGCTGATCACTGCCAATATCTGTCAGCAAAAATGAAATGCTCAATTTTTAAAAATATGTTCAACATTCACACACTTCTCACCATATTCACTTCTACCCCCCTTATGTCTGACCCACATTATTGCAGTGGCTTTCTTACAGCTTTCTTGCAGTGGTGTTCCTGATTGTACCACCATTCCTCTACAGTCCATACTCAACAGAGCAGACAGAGATTATTTTAACATACATGTCAGATCAAAGCTGTACTCTGCCCAAACACCAAGATTTTACTATGATTCAGAGGCCCCATATGATCTAGCTTTCCATGACTCCCTTGACCTTATCTCTCACTGTCCTTGACCTCCCTTGCTCCCCTGCAGCTGCACTGACCTTGCCATGTGCCATACCAAGCACATGTGCCTCAGGGCATTTGGTTTTGCTATTATATCTATCTGCCAAAAAAACTCTTCTAAGCAAACAGGTACACAGTTTCCTCACCCACTCCCTTTAAGCTTTTGTTCAGTGTCATCTTCTCAAAACAAAGCCTTTTCTGACCACCCTAGTCATAAATTCAATCTCCCCTCCTCTGTTTTTCCATGTTATTATATTGATCACAGTCTACACAAAACACACTGAAATGCACATTGCGTGAAGACAGGGATTCCTGCCTGTTGTTCATTCTAGTATCTTCAGCATCTAGGATCTCAACAAGCATTAACTGAATAAAAAAATTAAAAAACAATAAGCTGAATGTGGAATAGCTAACTGTCATGAACATTTCTGCATATAAATGCAAAACTTCTCAAAGCCACAGTTGGGACAATCATGTTTGGTGATGGATCATCGGAGATCAGTTGGTTTTGTGTGTTGTTGTGAAGGATATTTAAGGACATAAAAGGATGAGGCTATATTACCTTTGAGATATTACTTTTAGTTCTTTGAGAATTTTCCATACTTCCACAATTGCCAAGGCATGGAAGAAACCCAAGTGCCCATCAACCCATGAATGGATTAACAAACTGTTGTATATGTATACCGTGGATTACTAGTAAGCCATAAGAAAACATGGAGATTTTACATCTTTTGTGTTTACCTGTATGGATTTGAAATATATTCTTCTTTAACGTTTCTCAAGAATGGGGAAAAAAGTATCCAAGGTACTCAATACTAAGAAACCAATATATAAACAACCACTCACTCACACCAATATATAAACAACTACTCACCCTCACAAAAGGAAAAACCCAAGTATAGTCTAGAAAGGGGGAGGGCAAGGAGGGTGGGAGACTGGTGGGATGTCACCTAATGTGCACAATGTGAGGGTGTTCAGCAACACCCCCCCCAAAGGGCTCAACTACAACTTGAACTTTACCTTAGAAATGAAAACAATGTAAACTAAACATTTGTACCCTCACATTAATCTGAAAGAAAAACAATTTTTTTAAAGTTATTACTTTTAAAGTCCTTTCCAGGGTTTAAATGCATCCCATCTAGAAGCATACATCCCCACAAAGAAAGTGTGGCAGAAATTTCTAATTACTCAGGTCCACCCCCACTGCTCACATACCCCACATATTAATTCTCCTTCCTCTACAGTTGTAGATGTTTTCCCTGAACATACAACCTCCTACCTAAACACCATAGTTCCCAGACTCCTTTCCATGAACTGTGTCGTGTGACTAGGGTCTTGAAAACAGCGTGGAGTATGCACGTGTGTTTGTGTACATACATTACATGTAAGTACTCCTTAAAAAGAAATGGACATGCCAATACATTTCCCTTTCCCATTTTTCACTGGTGTGATAAGTGAACTGTCATATTACCCACTGTTTGAAGGTGACACTTTATGATAACACAGGCACAAGATAAGAGGACCCTGCCCACTCCATCAAGGCACCAAATCTGCTACTGTGGGCTGGAAGAGGAGAAAGAGAATAAATAAAGCTCTCTCTTATGTAAGCCAATGTTTTTATTACAGTAGCCTGGCCTGTGTCCTAAATAATACATAGCATTTTCATAGGTAAATAACCCTTAGAACTCTAAAAGGAATAAAAATTCCTGTATGAAAGGTGGTAAAATTATGGCAGTAGTTCATTGAGAAGTGAAAGGTAGAAATCAATGTCAACTAGTATTAGGAACTTTAAAAATATAAACTTTAATAACTATTTACTAAGTATCAGTCACTTTACTGGATTGGTATACGCGTATGTCATTTAATCTTTAACCTCTGTTGGTATATATTATTACACATATTTTACAGATGAAACTGATAGGACTCGAGATGTTTGGATGCTTTTAAGGTAGCACTACATCAAGCAAGTGCTAGAGCTAAGAGCCCAGTGTTAGGAGCATTTCTCAAAGTGTTCTTTCCCACTCTCTGTTCTTTAGATTAAGATCAATGCCTTCCCCCAGAGGTCTTTGGGAATTTAAAATAGAACTAATTGGCTAACCACTTGATAAATGTATCTCTGTTCTTTCTTCTCCAGAATGAACTTCTGCAAAAGCAGTGTGATTCAAAACGCTGAACAATGAATGGAGTAACGATCATTAAATTGAGGTCTAATCCCTATTTGGATGTAGAGTTCCAGAGTAAGATATTTAACCTGTCTGGACCTTAACCTGTCAGTCTAATTCCTGCTGTAAGATATCTCTAATAACTGCCTCTGTTTAAATGAGCTACAAAAGCATTGGCATTGAGTGAAGTTTGGAAACCCCAGACAGAATCCTCATTCATGTGAACAGTCTGGAGTCAAAAGCAAAATCTAAATCCAAAAAACACATACACATTCCAGTTTCAATAATTCCACAGATGTGGTTACTAAGTAAATTTAAAAGTTCAATGTCTTTTTTTCCTGGCTAGGATGAAGGGAAATCATTCAAGAAGTTTAACCAAAACAACAAAGAAACTAAATTTATAGTCCTGAGGCATTTATACAGGGTGGCCATAAAGTTTGTGTGCAATTTAAAATTACACATGGACTTTACAGACACCCTGTGTATGTGTATGAACAAATACATACACATAAATATGTCTATACAACCCATGGAATCCCCTGCACCCACAAGTATTGCTGTCACCCAGCCTGTGAAGAGCTCTGTCTGATAATCAGTTACCGTGTGCTCAGCTGCCTTCAGATATGAGACAACCTGACTACTTGGGACATTTATCTCCTGAATCTGGGTGCCTTCCACCTAGGCCAGAGCTAAACCTCAGTCAGCTATTCGTACTAATAAAGTACGTAAGGCCTGACTTCTTCGATGGTTACACCTGCCAACACTTTGGTTTGACATCTTCCTTAGAGTGGAGCCTGTGGCCTTAACTTTTAGTTACATAAGGAGAAAGAATACTTTTTTCATTAAACTCTTCCAGTTCATCATGATGGCCCTTGTGTCAAGGCAAGCTTTTTGCTTGCCAGGCCATTCTTGAGAAAATGATTGCACCTGATTTCATTTCCCATCTCTCTCTACCCTGCTCCATGTCCACTTTCCGTAAGCATTCACCAAGGTTTATCGTCTCCTCTGGATGACACTAAACTAAGGAAACATCTTGAGACAAGCTGAGAGGACAGCTGTGCAAGAGCAGTGAACATCTGATTTGTTTCCCCCTGCTGTAAATGATTAGATAATTTGCATCATCTTCCAAAACCACTTTTAGTATTTACCCAAAGACTTTGAGAAATGGAACTTACTGTTGTATCTCTATCCAGTACTGTTTCTATTCATTCTACATTGGCATATCTTTAAAGAGCTCATAGTTCACATGTTAGATGTCTGTCAAACAAAACTGTAGTAAATTATTCTGTGCATAATGTGAGATGTGAATTACTATATGTGTTTACAGCAAGCATATTTGTTAGCACGGGAAATTACAAAGCATCTTTGAGGATTAATAAAGAATGTAAGAAAGGTATCCATAGTTGACTTTCTAATGGGGGATATTTTGTTTAATCTTGCTTGTCGTGTGTGTGTAGGAAGTGAGAAGCTAAACTACTGCACATGTACTGCAGGAAATACTACTGTTAAAGGTGAAAAATGTTACGTGAAAAGAGAACGTGAAAAATGGATCAAACCTTTAATGAATATTTTTCTGCATTTCTCAGCTTACTGTTTTTAGGACTTTTTGATAAATTTAGTAGATGTGACTGGATAAGATGCCTTTTAAAAAGTGTACACTTGTGAAAAACATCTAGAGAGATCTTAAGAATTCAGGCATGTTACTGCAGAGAAGCTGGGAGGTACATTTGAAAGAATATCCTGTGTGGGATAAATAGATACTGTATAGAAAGTGCCTTGTCGATGGTACATCTCGTATGACATCTATTATTACTACTTACTCTCTTATTTTTTTAAATTAAGTACATCTATTTACTCATCCACATCATATAGCTTTCACCCCACAAGGTACTGGCATAAACATTTATTGTTTTACATGAGTCTACAGACCAACTGTGAAGTTCCTGTGACTAAGCCCTCACCTGAGCTTTTTCATGCATTTGCATTTTCAATGGATAGTCTTACTGAAGGTGCTGATCTAACACAACCTAAGCTGCATGACCAGACTCTGTTCCACAGGGCTTCTCATGCTCCAGGAGCTTAGCCCACGCTTGCTCTCACAGCAAAAGTGAGTGTCCAAGTGAGTAGAAATTTGTAAGCTATAGAGGCTTTAATTCAGAACTAGCCTTTTGGGCAGTGCCTATGGCTCAAAGGAGTAGGGCGCCGGCCCATATACCAGAGGTGCTGGGTTCAAACCTGGCCCCTGGCTAAAAACTGCAAAAAAAAAAAAAAAAAAAAAAAAAACAGAACTAGCCTTTTATAACATCCAAAATATTCTTTGGCTTAAAGAAGTCATAAAGTCAGCTTAGATTCAAGGAATGAGGAACTAAATAAACCTCACCTTTGAATGGGAAGCGCTGCAAAACTAAACAACAAATACCATGAACTCAAGGATGAGGGGACTATTTGAGTCATTTTGAAATTAATCTACCGTAGCATATCTAACGTCAGCCACGTATAATAGCACCATGCTTGTTAAACTTCTACATAATATTTTATACTATTTTTTTTTACCAATGTCAAGTTCTTCAAGCTTGAGATTTCTAGATAGGAAGCAAAGTAGCTTTGTAATTTTAGTTTATTGAGTTTCCCTTCTTAAGGCTGGTCTCTTTTTTTAACGAAAGAAGATGTTTCTGAGAAAATTTATCACTATCATTTAACCTCCCTATGTAATTTATCATGCACTTTTCTTCAACAAATGTTTCCTGCAGTGTTTCATTTGTGGTTTCTTGGGTTGTAGTCTCTGCCTATGTTGAAGCTACTGGTTGTTTGAATGTGTCTGACAAACCAGAAATGTGTAGGTTAGAGATGATATTTTAAAACTTGAATAGGAAAGTATCCCGTAGTCTTTTACTTGGAAATTTGAACATTCTCTTGTATATTATATTTTAAATTCTATTTATACAGGCTTTGAAGCTGGTGCCCACAAGTACCCAATGTCTGGACACACAAAAGAACATAGCAAAAGAAGTGGATCTTCTACAGTTCACTTTATCATGCAAGGAAGGCAAAGTCAAGTGTATTTGCTTGATCCTAACTCATTTCCTTTGCCTGAAAATTGCTGAGAAAGGCCACTGCACATGGCTGTGTACACAGTGACCTTGCAATCTTTGACAATGTCTGCCTTTTTGACATTTACTATATCGATGAGGAAGGAGGAAAAATCCATATTTTGAAGCTATCTTCTCAGCAGAAATAATCTTCAGAGATCTTCCTATTTCTAGATGTCTATAGATTTCTACAGGCAAAGCAACTTACCCTTTGAGTCAGCCAAGGGTACCCATTCTCAGCAGTGAAAATCTCACACAACAATCTCCTAATCTCTTTTTCCAAAGTTTCACCTTGTCAAAAGATAGATGAATTGGGGGGGGCGCCTGTGGCTCAAAGGAGTAGGATGCCGGCCCCATATGCTGGACGGAGGTGGTGGGTTCAAATCCAACCCGGGCCAAAAAATGCAAAAAAAAGAATACGATGAACTTTTCAGCAGCAGCTGCATAACACCAACCATAGGACCTTGAAACAGAAGCTTTATCACTTTATTATAAAAAGGAATTTTTACATGAATGCATTCTAAGGCGAAACCTGTACAAAACCATTTTATGAATGACATAATTCTTGTCAAATCATTCAGCAAGTATTTTGTTGGATTCTAAGAGTGAAACTTCTTCCCAGAGTTCAAAAAAGCACATCAAGCTATGACCTATAAGAAGGCATCAAACTGTGAATTAGGTAAGAAAGTTTTATTTTGTCCCATCTTTCTGCTGACAAAATGATGATTTGTGGTGCCAGTTCTTACAATGCCAACAACTTTCATGGAAGGAAAAAAGGATTATTTCAGAACTTCAGACAGCATGATTCCAATATGCACACTTATGTAGAAAATCTTAGGTCACAGTGGTAAGTAAAGCTTTCTTTCTTTACAAAAGCCAGGAAAAATAAGAGCTGCCAAACTCTTAAGGTGCTATATCATGCACCAATTGTAAAGAGTTTCATCCAGAAAAAAAAAAATTTTACTTGGCAAAATACTACACTATTTGAAAACCTTTGAAAATTCCCAAAGAGATGCATAAAAATAGGAATTCTTTCTTTAACATAATTAGCGTGCACACAACAGAGGAAAAACAGGAGTAATAACTTATAAGTTGTTGCTGATTCTTTTGTGATCTTCCAAACCAGCGGTTCTCAACCTGTGGGTCGTGATCCCCTTTTAACTATATTAAAGGTTCGTGGCATTAGGAACATGGAGAACCACTGTTAAATTATAAACAGAAATTTCAATAATCTGAAGTTGATGCTACTGGTAAACCCAGGCACTGTGTTAATTTTTTTTCTTGCTTTTAGTTACAAACCATGCCATGATTTTGCCAAAATCTTTCAGATTGTGGCTCCCTTGGCTAAGGGGTTAAGGGATTCTCTGAGCAGCAATTAAGACAACTTTTTAATGTTCCAACATTAAAATCTGAAGGTTTTTTCCTCTATATGCATTTCAAATTGAAAATTCTTTTCATGGAAAAGATATGAATCATTCAATATATTGTCAAGATAGGTAAATATGTAACACATAAGGAGGTTCATTGTTTTTTTTTTTTCCATTGTCCAAAACCTTTCAATGTGATCAGTGCCTCACAACAACACTTTCAGTGATAGGATACATAAATTTCCTATTCCTCTTTTTCACATTTTCTAATTACTTAGGCGAAATGCAAATAAAGACAGACATCCACAAGCCTAATGTCAGAATATGTTTTATCTAACTCCCGTAAACAGAAATCTATTGTAGGATTTGTTACTCCGAACATCAGAGTTCATTCACCTGGTAAATAACAAATGACCCTCCATGAGAACACAGGTCACGATCAGTATAAGTTTTGTTACTTGTAGCTAGAAAGGAAAGCAGCAGGGACATACTCCAAGGCAGTGTCTCCCTAATAAAAGATGGTATGAGGTTTTTATGAGACAGTAGAGAAAGAAAACATGTGTCATCACATGTAAGATGGGTTCCAGTTGTGCAGGTGTGATGGGTTTGTCTGTTGTGTATTATGGTAACAAAGATATAGATTCTCCTCTCCTCCCCAGAAATGGAGACTTTAGCATGGAAATAGGGAGAATTCACTTTAATTCCTCTAAAATAGTGATTTTTTTAACCGGTGTGCTGTGCAACACTGGTATGCTGTGATAGGATCTTAGGTGTGCTGAAAAAATTCTTAAAGATAATTAATTAAATTATTTTTGGAAGAAGTTCGAAGCACTGTAGGTGTATTTTTTTTTTTTTTTACTTTTTTGGATCAACATAATTTAAGTTTAACTATAGGTTCAAGTGTCCGATGAGATTAAAAAAAAAAAAAGATTGAAAAATATTGCTCTATAGAAGCTTCCAACGTTTGTTAGGGGCTAGTTTGTGAGTTTATGCTGACTTAAAAGACTTTTTGACTTCTGCTTAAAATTTCAGATTAGAGAATTCTTCCTAGTAGGATGAGTGTATTTTAGTGAAGTACTTTACCCAACAGTATAGTGCGAAACAGGTGAAAAACCTGGGAGGATAGAGAACTGACTTGTGAATCAATTAGTATTTTGTAAAAAAATTTTGATCATGACATGCAGAGGAAGGAGTTATTATACTTGGTCTCAGCCATAAAGGATACAAAGGATTTCAACAAGTAAAAAGAGGGGTGTGGTTACTTCAGGCTTTTAGAAGGAGCTTGATACCAAGCATGGAATGGCCTGCAAAGGAATACACTGGGCATTTGGGGCCTTAGAAGGCGGCCCAGTATGGCAAGGGAACTTAAAGGGAAGATAAAATGGAAGATGTGTTTGGAAATTCAGGACGGGACTGGATACCATGATAAGCAAAGGGCATTGTATTCTCTGTTATTTGTATTTTTTCTTATTTTAGAAATTTCTCTTGAAAAGGTTAGATTTGACTGTACCGCTGTCAGTGTTCAGATAGTCAGAAAAAGCACAATCAAACAAATAAAGCTGTGTTCAAATGTTTAAATTTGCATCATTATGCACTAGAAAGTCTGGAAACATAGGTGAATATGCACGTGTATAATGGTATACACACATACACACATGTAAGTTTATTGATATTACAACACATAATGTGTTGGATGACATTATATTAAACTTTTTCCAGACGTTATGCCCATCTATATTTTCTTTCTTTTTTTTTTTTTTTTTTTTTTTTGGCTAGGGCTGGGTTTGAACCTGTCACCTCCGGTATATGGGGCCAGCGCCCTACTCACTGAGCCACGGGCACCGACAGCCCATCTATATTTTATAGTTCTATTGCATATATAGTTTCTATGACTTGATAGCAACATACAGGTTTCAGCAAAATACACCTATCTTACTAGAAAAGATTCTGTAATCTGAAATTTTAAGCAGAAATCAAAAAGCTTTTTAATTCAATATAAGCTCACAAACATAAGGTTAAGGAAAACTAGGTCACATCTCAGACTATCAAACTTGCTGGTAAGAATAAGGTGCCAAAAAAAAAATGCAGCTGATTTTACCAAAAACTTTTTTTAATCTGTTTCTACCAGCACCATCTGTTGTCTAATGACACTGACGTGAATTAGAACCAAAGTTAAATATTTTATAAAATCCCAATCTTAAACTTTTTACATTTTGCCATTACAAAATGGTCCCTAAATATCATTCTTTACCATAGATACAGTCAGAGCTAAGCATAACTTCTGATTTGCCAGCTGTAACTTCATCCCATTCTCACACAAAATATAAGTGAATAAAGACAATGCTATCATGGCTGTAACTATCAATGCACTTCAGTTTATGGATAGATAATTGACTAATCAGGTGTAAACTTTACAAAATCAAGCATTATTTTTCCAAGGAAATTAGGCATCCTATCCCTAACATCTAGCTGAATGTACATAGTAAGCACTAAAAAAATACCTACTGAATAAAGGACCATTTAGATAGCACAAGTTACAGCTGTAATAACTCTATTGTAACATTCTTTAGAAGAGTAAACAATTATAGGCCTTTCAAATACTCCTAAAGGGATGAGAGAGACAGATTAATTATGTGCCCTTTCATAGTTCCTTATTTAGAAAACCAATTAATAATATAATGCTATAATGTATGCCCACAATAGAAATGCTTAGTTTGAAACATTACAGAATTTGTAAAGTAAGATTCCCTATTCTTTCCACTTGCATTAATTCTATTGTCTTTTTATCTTTGCTGCCCTCCTCTGGAATTCTTAAATCATCTGGTTCTCTTTTCCAAAGGATATGCTCTTTATATTTGGGTTTACAACACAAATATAGGAATTCAACTTTTTAAGTTTTTAGTGCACAGTGCATTTTTACACAGTTTTATAGCACAATCCTGAGGGAGAGGTGGCAATGTAAATAATTGTGTGGTGTATTCCATATCGAGCCTGTGCCATTGTATGTAACTTTACATGCCACCTTCTGAAGAACCCAAGAAATGTTTTTTTCTTTCAAAGTATCTTCAGTAAGAATATTATTTGACCCATTATTCAGCTATTAAGAAGCAGAGTTTCTCTCTTAGCCTCTTTTATGTAACAATCACCTTCCTTTTCCTGAATCACTACATCACCTGTTCTCTATTACTTACTATCACTGTTTTAAGTATAATCAATACCTTTAAAAGAATGTGGAAATTGTACAATATCTTTTGTCTTAATGTGAACATGTACGTAAATTTTTCTGGGCTTTGTGATGAGTCCAAAAATGTATCTCCATTGTGCCCTATTAAATAAGCAAAAAGCACTCAGAACAAGATGACTAATAACATGGGTTTGATGCTCCAGAAAAAATTCGATATGGTAGCAGTACCTCTTAATTCCCTGACATTAGAATGTATTTCACTATTTGTCTCTTTGGCAATACAACTAATACAATCTTTTGTGTTCCTTAGATCATTACTTTTCCACTCATAATAATACATACGAACTCTGAGGATCCTGTTACAAGACTCTTGTTCAAGGAGCACTGACATTCTGCATTTCTAAAAAGTTCCCCTACGCTGCTGCTGCTGGTTCAAGGAGAACACGTTGAGAAGCAGGCCCTAGATCAGCGCCGTGTGATTGAAGCGTTACATTCACGAACTGTGAATGTTTCCAGTAGCCACATGCTAGAACAGTGAAAATAAACAGGTGAAATTTATTTTAGTCATATATTTTATTATTATATTAAGCCATTAATTATCATGTTATCATACACGTATTATAGAGGATGTAATATCATGTTAACATATATCAAATTATATACTGTTATTAAAGGTATATACTCCCCAAATTATGATTTCAATATGTAATTAATATTAAAAGTTATTGAGGTATTTTACATTATTTTTATTCTTTTCTCTTTCCCCCTATTATTCTTATTTTCGTCCAAAATATTCAAAATCTAGAGACTATTTTACAACATCGCTCAATTTGGCTAAGTCACATTCCAAGCTCTCAGTAGTCATACTGCTATCACAGAGGATGGAGCGTCTCTAGACAGAAACATCAGGTTTGTTAACTGACTGCAAGTATGTTGTTCATGCTAACACCTGAAGGAAGGGGTAGGGCAAGTCCTATCTCAAACCTCTGTACTTAGAAGACCAGAAGAGGTAACATCTACTTACATGTACTTGGGTTTTCCAAGATACCTACCAACAAAACAGTAAACAGTAAACGTCTTCCTGGTATTGAATTTGGAGTTTGTGCTGAAGATCTGTCATCCAGATGAGAACATAATCTGCCCTTCTCCATCTTTGGTGTTGCCCGGGACACCAATGAGTCTTTCAATTACTTCTCCACATCTCCCATAATTTTAGTAAGGATGATTCTGAGCTGCTGGGGGTTTCTCTTAAACCAGTGCTGAATTTAACATTGTTCTCTACCTGCCAGGGGTTCTTGGCATACAAGGGGCTACTAAAAGCTTGATGGAAACAAGGGACTAGATGAAAAGAGTGAACACAAATATTTTTAATTTTCCTACCAAAATTATTTTCAAAAACTATAAAATGCTCAACATATACAAATTCAAGAATTTTCATTTTAGTAATTTTCCCTAAAACATGCATCAGCAAAGTTGTCACTTAGCAAACCTACCCATAAGAATTTGGCCTTATCAAAGAAAACTCCAGAAATTGGCTATAGGCCCAGACCATAACCTGGAGAATCTTCTTAAAATGGCCGCTATGGTCTTTCATAACGGAGACCTGGAAAGAAAGGAGGAAAAAGAGAGAAAGGAACAGAAAAGAATGACAGCTCTAGTAATGGCACTCTGACAAACGAGCAACCTTCAGGGGCAGAGGGAAACCAGAGGAGCGAAAAACAAGTGCTTCCAATGTGGTCAGACCGGCCACTCCAGAGAAGACTGCCCCCAG
>CAUYRH010093857.1:0-39500 GCA_963574655.1 Perodicticus potto
ATTAAGAAAATGCTATGAGGGCTATCTCTCACAGTACGATCAAAATGTTTCTGATTGTATATGAAGCACATTCTGCCCTATGATTGCACCAATGTACACAATTATGATTTAATAAAATTATTAAAAAAAAAAAACAAAAAACAAAATACAAAACAGCTTGTATTTTCATGCTATTTGGAGGGTTTCCAGTTGCAATCTTTTTATCCTGCCTCCTGGTGGTTGGATATATGTTTGCATTATTTGGTGGTCAGCCAAAGACTTGGGCAGATATTTCTCAGACTTAAGGTCTCAGCCCTTCTATGATTTCCTTGCTTCTAGAAATTCTCCCTTCATTTCCAGCTGTGCTGTCAGGCTTTCACTCTGTTCTCTGATTTCTCAGGCCAGTAAGCTGTAGCTTTAGGCTAACCACATTTTATGTGCTTGTGGTATAGTCTCAGTTATAAAAGCAGCAATTCATAGAATTCACCTATGAATTGCTCAATCTTCCAAGAGAAAATTCATTTTTAATCTTTTGATATTTATTTTCAGCCTCCCCATGGGTCCTTGTGCATGTGTATTTTATTTATCAGCTATTGGCTTGAGTAGAGTTTTCTGTCTTATAATTATCTGTGACAGAGTTTGCACAACTGTGATATTCCACCACTTTCACCAGGTGCTCTTGTTTTCCTAATGAATTTGCCTCAATTTCCCCTTGATCATGTTATTGAAGAAATATTTAGCACAGTGGAAGTTTCCAGAACCCTTACAAAGTACTACAGAGATTCTTCTAATTTCTTATTCTTCTTCCATAACATTTGTTAAATCTTCTTAAAAGTGCTCTTGGCTGTATAAATGCCAAAAATTTTGATGCTATTACTTAAGGAATGAGACTAAATATGAGGTCTGAGCCTCTAGTATTTTCATATTTAGCAGTCTAAGAGATAAGAAGAGTGAGAAAAAATCATCCTGTTCACCTCAAATATTATTGACAATATGATTATTTTGAAGCACATCTGAGCACTTTACTTTGCTATTTAAAATTTACCTTTAGCTTCTTACGTTTTATAAGACAGAGTCTAAGCTCCCTATCATATCATTGCATTTGTTTTATCCCTTTATCTTTGAACTATATTCAACTGTGCACAATGCACAATGTGTCCGATATATTGTAGGCCCTCAGGAAATTCCTGGCCAGAGTTTGGATTAATTAATGCAATGTGGGGTATATAAACTTTTAAAACAATACTTCTTTTCTCCATTACCAACATTGAACTTCATGAGTGAGATGGTTAATTTTATGTGTCAACTTGACTGACCCATGTGGGGTGCCCAGATATTTATGCTAATATTATTATGAGTATATGTGTGTGGGTGTTTGGGGACAAGAATAGCATTTAAGTGGATAGACCAAGTTACCTATCTGGCCCTTTATAATGCACATGGGCCACATCTTATAAGTTGAAGGGCTAAATAGAATGAGAAGGATGACTGCTGTCCTCTCTAGTAAGAGAGAATTCCTCTTCCTTAACTACTTCTTATTTATTTATTTATTTATTTATTTTTATTAAATCATGATTGTGTACATTAGTGCAATCATGGGGCACAATGTGCTGACTTCATATACAATCTGGAATATTAACTACTTCTAACTGAGGCACTGGATTCTTTCTTGCCTCAGGACTCAAACTGAAACATCAGCCCTTTCTGGGTCCAATATTGTCATCTGGCAAATAGGATGTGCACCATCAGCACTTCTGGTTCTCAGGCTTTTGGACTCAGATTGGAATGGGCTCAACAGGGTCTCCACCTTGCTGAATCATACTGAAGACCTTGGGACTTGTCCATTTCCATAATCACATGAGCCAATTCCTCATAATAAATCTCTTTATATATATATATATATATATGCACTATTTTTAATTGCATACAAACTTAATGTCCAGCATGCACATATGTATGTGTGTGCTTTTATATATACCATGTGTATATGTGGTGTGTATCTGTAGACCCAGCTACTTGGGAGGGTGAGGCAGGAGCATCTCTTGAACTAGAAGTTTAAGGTTGCTGTGAGTTAGGCAGATGCTATGACCCTCTAGCCTGGGCAACAGAGACCCTGCCTCTGGGGGGAAAAAATTATATATATATATGCACACATGGTGAACATAAAGTTTGTGTACAATTTAAAATAGTTTAACATAGTACATTGTACATGAACTTTATGGGCACCCTGTGTGTATGTATGTTTGTATGTGTGTGTATATATACATACATATGTATATGATGGGTGAAAGAGGGTTTGCACAACCGTGATACTTCACCACCTTTACCAGGAAGGAGTTCTTACTCTCCTTATGAATTTGCTTCAATTTCTGCTTGTATCATATACAACCATATGATGTGTATCGCATAAACTATATGATGCACAATGTATATATAGTTGTCAAATTGATGACAGTTGACAGACAGATGAACTGCCTGTGGTTCAGAGTTAAAAGCAGGACCAAGAGGCTATAGCAGGGTGACAGAATGGTCACACTTTCTGACCATTGCAGAATCTGTTTTCCTGCAACCAAGTTTCTGAAAACAACTATAACTAGATATTCCCTGATTGACCACCAATAGACCACTTGTTTCCAATCTATGAATGATCTGTAACCATCCAATTAAGACAGACTGGTGATTGGAGGCTTCAAGGTCACACAATCAAGTCTCTGTTCCTCACTCCTGTGACCCTCCTCCCCCGCCCTGCAGGTTTTGTCTATAAAGCCTCCTACTTCTCAGCCCCTCCTAAGAAAGCACTTCATCTTGCACTAACAGCTGTAACTCCTTGATCTGCAGCTTGCTTTCAGAAAATGCAGTTTTGCCTCCATAGATATTATGTTCTTTGTTAATATTGTATATATTCACATCCTATTAGTCAGGTATATCATATGTGCATCTATATATATATTTATATGTATCTGTGAGGTGTTGGTTCTCTTCCTGTGCAGAACCTTACTACTACATAGAGTAATTAGTACATATTAAGCAAGCACTTACTTAGTAAAGAAACTATAACAACAACTAGAAAACAAAAGCAAAAAAAAATCCATGACCAATTCAGAGTCTTCTTTTCTATGTAACTACAAGTAGCTAGTTTGGGGTATTCATTCACTGATCTGTGATTGCTCTAACCTAATTTTTAAAAATTCTCCATTACTGAATAGATCTTACAACATTAATGGTAGTAATAAAAATGGCTAATTTAAGTTTTAATAACTTAAATGAGCACCAGTGTGTACCAGAGCTCATTATAAATGCTTTATCCATTGATTCATTTAGTCCTCACCTGAATCATTTGAGGTAAGTATCTATATTATCCTGAAAAGAAGCAAATACAATTCATTAGTCATAAGCTTTGCATCAGCACCCATGCTGGGCTGGTGATATTTATTTTATATAAATTATCACATTAAAATTTCACTACAAACCTATAATTTATCAGCACAGCACTGAGAGTCAATGACTTTAATAATCTCTTCAAATTTAAACCATGTGGGCGACGGCAGCTTGAAATCCAGATCTGTGTAATTCCAATTCCTTTACTGCATTCTGTTTGATCTAAGGCTAAGATTTTACCTGAGGCAGGAGTAAGCACCTTATTCTTACCAAATACACACTATAGACCTTAGTTTTGAGGGGACCATGATAAGACTTTCTGGCTTATTTCAGGGTTCATCAAAAATGAATATCATAAGCTCACGGGAAGTTTTGCAAACAGTCTCAGGGAATGGTTATCAGAAAAGACTGGTGAATAACAAAGAAAGGGAACATGAAGATCTTACCAAGGAATGGTCTGAAAAAATTCAAAAGAAAACGGAATTTAACCTACAACTGAAGTGACTTTAGTATATGCAAAAAAGAAACGCCCGTTCATACTACCTGTCTGCCTCTTTATGGCTTTTCTGTCTCAGGGGTACCCTCTTTCTGCATAGTTTAACTGCTTCTGAATCATTACGGAAAGTTCTTCTTGACTGTAAATTGAGTTACTACTCTTAATAATACAGTGATATGTCTATTTGACTATTTCATTAATGTACCATTCCATTCATTTTGTTATTTGCCCAATTCTCTAATAAATCTATTGATGTATTTTTCTACTTAATCACGGTTCCAAATATTAGTAGAGATAGAATTGTCTACTTCCCTAGGAAAAGACATGACTTCATACTAGGATGAGTCCTTGTTAAGAGAGCAGCCCTGCTGAGTTTTGTCCTGCAGTATTTTCATTGCTTGTTGCCTGCTCAAAGGCCAGGTGACCTTTGCTGACAGAAAATATGCACTGTCCCTTAAGGGCCGTGCATTCAGTTGTTGCCATTTGGTTTCTATTTAAAGAACATATTCCTCTTCCTGCTTGTCTGTGTCAGAAGATTTAGCAGATGTTTCAACCGCATAAGCTCTTGCTGGTTTTCTCCCCTGCATGCAGACTTTCCAAACCAGGTTTAATGATCCGACACTTACAGTGTTTCAGTAGAAAAGAATTTCTAAATAGAGCTGCCAATTTATTACACTTCTAAAACTCATCGAAAGAATAGAGATTTGCCTTGAACTATTTAACAGAGGTTTAAATTGTGCAGTAAGTAAAATTAAGATGACATAGAATATAAGACACTAAAGATACTGTTTCTTAGAGACATTAAAACTTTGCATATGAGAGTAATAAAAATTGTTGGCATAATCCCATCTGAAGATCACAAAACATTTGTACATTTATTTCTCTAATATTATCTCAATTTTGCTAGCTTTTTCTATTTAAAGCTTGTTTAAATGACAGAATATCATTATTAAAACATATGATAATTTGGCATAGTTCTTGAAGATCTTAAAGAAGTACTTATAATCCTATAAACAAAGGTAAACCTGTATATTTCCCACCTCCCCTTTCCAGGGACAAAAGAAAGGAAGTATGGAGAAATATTCTGAAAATAATGATCACAATATTGATATCTCACTGATGATGATGTTATTTAATGGAGATAAAAATAACTCTGAGTTTACACTTATTTTTCTGGCATCTACACAAGTTTTACATATTTATATGATGCACGATCAGGGCTAGGAATGTTTTGAAAACTATTTTCAGAGAGAAAAACAGCAACATAACTTTAGCATCATGATATATGATGCAAATTTAAGACTATGAATAAATTATTCCCAAGTAATAGGAAATCTTATGCCAACTTGTATTTAGGTTATTTTTTTTTTTTTGACAAACTAGATTACTCACATATTCAGGAGTGGATTCAGGTCTTTCATTTAAACAATAATTAAAATGAGTTTGGAGGGTCCGAATTATAGATAAGAGGTTGTAGAGTAGAGAGGGTTTTTTGAGAAATCTGCAAAGTTGGTGTAAGCTACCGCTTTCATACCTACAGCTCCGCGTAATGACCATTACTAACTTTCTGCATGATGTGAATGTATAGTTTATAAATATAGTTAAAATTAACTAAGAAAATTAAGAGGCAGAATTGTATGTATTAAGAGAGCATATGTTATCTCAATAAAACCAGGTAAGATGATGACAAAAAAAGGGTAGTTGCTAAAAATATTAAGAGTAAGGTGGGGCAAAGGTATATCCCAAGATACCAGAGATTTACTATTACAGCATGAAAATTATTGGTCAAGACAGAATGTCCAGAATACAGAAAAGAATTGTTGGAATAGTCCCATAAACGTGTTGGTGTGAGAGAGAGGGACAAGATGGGGCAAACTCAAAACCCTCTTAAACAAAAGGGTTTAAAAGCTAAGTTTGCATCATTCATCAGACTATAAATTAAGGGTATGTCAGTATTTGGTTTTCCTTTTACTTGGGAATAATTTATTCATAGTCTTAAACCAAGCCACCAAGATGGAGATGCTTTTGGATTCTCTATACCATATTTTGAAATTCTATGAGATGCACTACAATTTTCCCACTTTATCAATGGGTGCCAGAGGTCTACTAGGACTTGCTAAATCAGCCTTGAGTTGTGGGTAGGGGATAGGAATAGAAAACAGTGTTTCACTTTATGTGGAGAAAGACCAGGAACACAAGGTTTCCATTTTTTTCTTCCTATCTTTTCATGACTCTTTATAAAGTAGATTTCCAGGATAATCAGATATGAGATATATCAGTTGAAGTCTTGGCAGGAAACGGATGGCATATTTAAGTCAGCAATTTGAAAAAGCTTAGTAAAGAGACTATTTTAAAGGGCTTTGGCAGAATTTAGGAAAATCAATAAGGGGCTAGGAGCAGGCCTATAGGGAGAGAAGGCTGAAGTTCAAGGGATCAAAGAAAAGGTAACTATACGCTCAAGAGCTCCAGTTGAGGAATCAGCTACATGTCTGTTACCTGGCAGGGAGGAAGTTGACCTCATATTCTTCTCAATCTCTCACCTGTCTGTGCCTTCCATTGGCCGAAACCAACTTACAAAGGTAGACAGCGAGGGATCCTTTGATGTGATACAAAGCATCAGCCTTCTAGGGGCAAGTGGGAAGAAGGGAGAAGCATGGATTTGGAAGGGCAAAATTATACTTAACACATAAAAATAAATTTAAAACAATTTTTAGAAAATCTCATGAATGACTCAGGGCAAAACTATCTAATAGAAAGAATATCAATCATAATTTCTGTTTTAGTTTTTGAAATTCTGTTATAATAATTACAATAGTCAAAATGGGGTTAAAATAGAGCAAAGTTTTAGAGGATGAACAATAAAGAAATTCATGGTATAAAAGAGTCAGAGAAATTGGGGTAAACAGAGAAAATTGCAGATTTAGGACCAGACTGGCCAGGTCTGTATCACTGAATGGCTGCCCTGGAGTAGAATTTTCTGGAAATCTGGCCTAAGCTTAAGTGTTGACCTCTGTCTCATTTTGTCTGTCTTTTCTCCTCTCACGAACCTATTGTAGAATTTATTGAATGTTATCCGAAATTAGAGATCATGGCCAGTTTGTGGTCTTTTTTTCCTCCCAATTAGTTTTGTTGGTGCAAACTTGATGATATCTTTGACCTTTGTGCCATCTTCCCTCACCCCTCCAGTTATGTCACTTAGCAAATACTTCTGGCAATAGCTGCAGAGATGAGTGGATTTATTAAACGAGGAAGAGTGAGCTCTGTGGTATTTGTTTGCGCCACTTTTACCAGAGAATTTTCTTAATCCAATTACATCCTGTAAGTTGCTCTAATAGAGGAAGAGTGTGGCAGATTTGCAAAAAATTGGGTCTATCCAGTAAGGGCTTTAAGAACAATGTGTAAAGTGAGCACTTAGCTTAACTAAGAAGAATAATTTGTAAATAAAAGTCATTCTCAGGACTCTTTATGGGTGATGTAAAATTTAGAGAACATTTACCTTTTCAGTGAATAATGTGAATCTTTAAAAATCAAATCCAATTTAATGATATGTTCAGATACGGTAGTATGAATGCACACACAGTGTATGGTTAGGTATCATATAGAAGAACATGTATATAATGTGTAGCCTGTACATCAAGGATCTCTTTAAGTAGTTGAGAAGACTGAAAATCTGTTAAATGATGACTCATACATTGACTGGCTTGTTGCTAAAGTGCCTAGTGACCAGTGCTGGCAATGACTATTGAAAAAACTCAACATAAAAGGAAAGCCTGGGCAAGATGAAGGTCAGATCATAAGCTTAGAAATATAACTGCTTATAAGAGGAGATGCTTTTCCAAAGGAAGCATATCTTTCTTTACCATGTTGAAACTAGAGAGATAGGGAATTATAACAGCAGCAGAGCTGGCAAGATTAACAAAATTCTTGACCTCCAAAAACTTCCTTATCTATAATTCTCATGAATTTCCAGCTTTTTTTGCAAAGATAGAAATATGAATTCTTTTGCAGTATGGTCATATTTATCTGATATATATCCTATTTATTATGTCTGAAAATCTGAAACTATGTTCATTTGGGGTTCATAGTAAATGTATACTGTTGGTAATAAATCTGTATATTTTTATATGTGTCTATTTTTATATCTGTATATTTTTATATGTGTCAGTTTGCCTTTGCTTTATGAATTACCCATATTGAGTTCTCATAAAAAAATACAATGTTTTTTGTGGACGAACTTATAATTTTTCTCCTCATCCTTGATTATTTAATTCAGTGTCAGAATTTCTTGGTTTGGCAATCACTTTTAGTATCATGTATAGAATATTGAATTCTGCCTCATTATGGAAGCAAGTCTTTAATATGTTGTTTCTATCGTGATGCAACACAGGGTGTTGTATTATAATATTATATACAATATATAGTATCATTATATATACAGGGTGTTCATAAGGTTTGTGTGTAATTGCAAAGGCAAGTCTTATCCTCCCACCTCTAAAGTAAACTCCTACCATCTTGCTTTATATTTCTCAAAACCTGCTTCTGTCAAAATGCTTAAATAGTCTTTAATTGGGTCTATCCAATAATATCTGGTTTTAGTTTAGTTTAGTTTTTTTTTTTTTAATAGAGACATGATTTTACAATGTTGCTGAGGCTGGATTGGGCTCAAGCAATCCTCATACCTCAGCATCTTGAGTAGCTGGAACTCTAGGCAGACAACACCATGCCTAGCAAATTTTTAATAGGGCATCATACACTTTTCATAATAAGATCTAACATCACTTTACATTTTTATTTCCCAGGACATTATTTATTTTCATTTACCATATATACTTGTCACATCAGATTATATGGTTTCACCTTGTATGTCTTGCGATTTGTACCTCCACGTGTTTTGTTATATTTGATCTTCTCCCTACAATGGCATCTCTCCCTCTCCTGCTGTTGTATCGTCTGTACTATCAGGCCCAAATCAAACCTCTTTGGTCATAATCTTTTTTTCTTTGACACATTTATAGTCCATCATAACTCCAATAAAGCATGTGTCACTCATGGTCCCATGTTACAGTGAGTTTTGTGCGTCTCTTTCATCCACCGTTCACAAACATTGAAGATGTTTTTGTGCATGTAGGTGATGCTATTTTACAAAGAATTTTGGAAATAGACCACAACAAGTTCTTTGTATTAATATTGTTTATATTAAATTTAGTGGAGCAATGGCTAAACAGTAACAAAACAATCTGAAATAAGTGATCAGAGATGATGTATGAAATATTACATGAAAAGAGAAATAAAAGCACTTTTTCTGCCTACTAGAGTAAGGAGAGGCCTCATTAGTGACGGGTTAATAAAATTGAGCCTTAAAGGATGAAGAGAAGTTTAATAATTGAGCAAAAATGAGAAAATATTCCTAGATATTGAACAGGTATAATGAGAGAATTAGATTGTGATATGGGTGCATGCTATTCAATACTACCAGGTTCAGCATGCTTCTAGAGGAAATACAGTAAAAGTAATATCATGAAAAGCCTTTTATGTCCTACTAAGGCTATAAGGAATAAGAAAGAACTGGAAAAGCATCAAGCTGACAAGATATTTGTACATCTGAAACACTGTCCAAATTGTGGTGTAGAAGGTGGCTTGGAGGATACTAGGCATGAGAAAGAGAGGAAAATAAGACGATAGCTTCTGTGGTTCAAGTGAGGCCTGATTCAGTAATGAACTAAGACTCTGCCCTTAGACATGGAGAGGAAAAGCTGGTAGAAATGGTGGAATTTAGTGGCTTGTTAACTGCAGAAATGAGAAGGAAGAAAGGCTGAACCACTCTCTGGTTTTGACTTGGGAAGCTATAAAAGTAGGCATTCAATTCTTCAAACAGGGAAATATGGCAGGAGAGGATGGTAGAAGGTAGAGAATGAGAAAATGTTAGGACAAGCCAAGTTTGAGGTATGTTTAGAACTTTCATGTTGAGTTGTCAATTTGGAAGTTGGAAGGAAAGCTGAGGAGCTTAAGAGATAGTAGAAAAGTAGAAAAGAGAAGTCAAGGGAATATGAAGGTGTTGATTCAGGACTTGGAAACATCAGAGGAGATTAAAAAGGTGATGTAGAGAATCTAGGGTAAGATCACGGAGAGAAATGCATAAAAGAACACTGAAAACTCTTAGTAAAGAGCAAAAGGAAGCTTACAATCCTGTGAAAAAGAAGGAAGCATAAGGGGAATGTAGCATAATGAAAGTTGAAAAAGGAAAAAGTGGTCAACATTACTAACATGCCAGTAAGATAACGATGGAATATCATCTGCTGGGTTTGGGAGTTAACAAATCCATTGGAGAACTCAATCATGTCATTTTGAATGTAGTAAAGCCTATCTCCAGCAACTTTGTTAACTGAGGAATGGCAGATACCGGGTAATGAGATTTGCTTTGATAAGCTGAGGAATGATGGAATAGATTAAGACAGGGCAATAGCCAGGGAGGATACAATAGAGTATGTGACACAGTACAGTGTTGAGCATTTTATTTTTGTTTTATAGTCCATGTATATTCTTAGGGGAATGATCTGATAGAAAGCACCTTTTTTAGAAAGGGCTATTTGATAGAAATTATTTTTAATCAAGGTGAGTTGTAAGTATGAATAGTGAAGAATAAAGCTGATATATTAGTCATTAATCTTTGAGCAGAATATGGATGCAGGCAAGCTTTTAGGTGAAGTAGTGACAGATTCAATATTTTTTTTCCTGCGAATTAAGAAACTAGGTCATCAATTGTGATGTGATAAGGGTAAAGGGACTTTGAAGAAATAGATAGAAATGGATTTTGAAATAACTACTGTGTGGATGTGAAGAAGCACTTGACCAAGTGCACACAGAAGGATGTCTGAACAGAGTTTAGGGTCCATTGGAAGCCAAACATCAGACTTTTTATGGAAGTTTTATTAGAAATTGAGTTATTTTTTTTTTCTTACAGGTGAAGAAATAAAGGCAATGGGACATTCAGTACAGAGTAGAGTAATTTTAGGTGGAATAAAATTGAGGAACATGTGCAAAGAATGTAAAGGTAATACTTTAAAACTTTGGAAGTAATAAGCTACAAGGCCTTGAGTGCACATATAATAAGAGAAACCAGGAGTAGATGTGAGAGCCGAGAAGTTGGTGGTAAGTTCAGGAAAAATGAGAAAAATGAGAAATTTTTTTTTGGATTTAGCTGAGGCCCTGTTGTTCGCATACCTCAAGGTATAGAAGAACCATCAAGGATATCATGTTAAAAGTGTAGGCTTTCATGCTGTCTCTGCAGATGGTAGTATGAGTACTGGGAACCTACATTAAAAAACAAAAACAAAAACACCTCAGGTGATGATGCAAGAGGTCTTCAACTACAGTTAAAGAAAAATCACTGAGAAAGGACGTTTGGAAAAATAAATGTAGGGTTTGTGTTGCTACAGAATTTGAGTTTTTTGTCCTGATAAATTTAAATTCTTCTTTCAGATAACATATTTGGCTAAGAAATCTACACAAAACAACCTCCAAGAATTAATGAGTTCAGCAAGGTTGCAAGATACAAGATCAACAAACAATAATCAATGACATTTCAGTATGGTAAAGACGAATGTGAAAACATCAAAATTGAAAACATGATGACATACATATGTACCACAAACAAGGAAAATGACATACATTAAGTATGAACTTAATAAACTATGTATGGGAACTGTATGCTTAAAGCTGATGATGAAGGGCGGCACCTGTGGCTCACTGAGTAGGGCGCTGGCCCCATATACCGTAGGTGGAATGGAAGGGAGGGAAAGAAGGAAGGAAAGAAAGGGAGGGTGGGGAAAAGGAAGGGAAAGAATAAAAGGAAGAGGAAGAAAAGGAAAAAGGAAGGAAAAGGGAAGCAAGGACAACCAGTAATGTAATCTCCGAAGGAAGGAGCATTAATTGGCTAAATCTCAGTACTCACACAAATGATACATTAGGTGGAAGTTTATACAAGACAATAGGAACAGAATTGCCTTGTCTGAAAAATAGTAGACAGGCGTCTTTCCCTTCCTGCCCACTCTTTCCCCAGCGCTGCAGCCAGGACTTCATCAGCCGTTGTGAGTCTTGAGTTACTTCCATGGTTCCTTCAGGAAAGCTTCTCCTCAAAGGTTCTCCTCAAAAGAGAACCTGCATCAGTGTCACTTGGAGGGTTGACTACAAGAGAGATGGCTATGCCCCACCTCCAGAGTTTAATTCTCAGTAGGCCTGTGGTGAGGGCCAAAAATTTCCATTTTTAAGAAGTTTCTGGGGGATGTTGATGCTGCTAGTATGGGGGTGGCACTTTGAGAACCACTGTCTCTTTCTCTACAGAGCACAGGTTTAAATTGCTGTTTGTGTGATGAAAATCAAGAGAAGTTTTTAAGCAAGTAACTACTTTCATGAAAAATATAATACATCAATCAATATCTGGAAGACTGTCATATTGGGAAGAGATTCCGATTACTAGTGAAAAGAATAGCACAGGAGCTCAGAAAGATGGAAGGAAGTAGCAGATTTAAGAAGATGTATGTTTCACTGAAAATTATTGGTGACACATTGGAAATTAGGAAAAATAAGGGGTGGTGACCCTCACTGTGATGCATGGAAAACACTTTAGCTTAAAGAGAGAGATGAATGTCCTTTCAGTGGTATAGCTGGAAAAATTTACTCACACCCACTCAGCCATGAAAAGAAAATATAATTATTTATTCTACAACTGATCTAACAACATGTCAGTTCTGTAATTATTCTAACTTTCCTGCTAAGTACCCATTCTACTAAGAAACAAGGGTGACTGGGATTTTATATTGCCAATCAATGGTCATGATTCTATGAGGGGGAAACTAAGTCTACTTCAAGAAGCCCAACCTTTTTCAGGGAAATGCCCGGTATTTTGTGTTTTTTCCCTCTCTCTCTCTCTTTGCCTCTGAAATGATGTTTGCTTTTTAAAGAGGAATGGAGGTAGGGGTGACTTAGAGGTGATGAGAGGTCCCTGAGTGACAGTGGCATTGTCAACTACGTGTGATAGGTCCTGTCTCACTGTGTGGCTTGCTTTTTGCCACTGCCCATGGTTACTGTTGTTTGTATCCCTGTTGGGTTCTTCTTTCTGATGCAGGCCATTGTTAGTCCCAAGCTCTGACTGTCAGAGCTTCTTGGTTCTTTCAACATGATAGGAGGTAACTCCCACTACCCTGAACGATACACCTGAGCAAGCACCACCAGCAATGTAATCTCAACCCTCGGTTTGGGCATCTTTTCCCAAACACGCTGTAAAGCACTCCCATGCTGCCTTGGATCTGGGCCCCAGCCACAAACAGAGCACCTGTGCGAGGTAACACCTATCCCAGACTTTCCCCCAGATCAAGCTACAGAGTTCTCAAGTTCATATCTAACTCATCATCATAACTCTGAGTGTGAGGAAACAGAGGCCTCAGTGGGCTCTTCTCTTGCCGTTTCCTTTCTTCTTCTCACACTCCAAGAGGGCAAAGGAGCATCTTGTTTTTTCACAGTGCTAGGGCCAAAAATGCCCTTATATCATTATTTCCTTCTTTACTGAGGTGACATTCATCCTGCCCTGTTTTTGTCAAAAGGCCACAGTCATGAATGAATACAGGTGAGAAGAGGATTTTTAACTCCAAATACACTGGGAGGCAGGGAATATGCAAAATACCCGAGCCTTAGAGGGAGAGAACAGGGAAGAGATTGATATTGTTGAGAGAACTGACTCCACCAGCAGTGTGGTGTCCACATCTGCCTTCATTGTTGAGATGAGCTAATCCATGAGAATTTGGGAATATAGATGTAGAATTCAGAAAGAAGATTGTGCTGAAAATATAAATATAATAAGTCTTCAAGGTTGCCCTGCTATTTAATTAAAAGCAAAACAATCAGTTAATTAAAAGCTGTCTCCTTGGCTGGAATGTATTAGTGCTAATTGGAGTGGTTTTCCCGGCATGTTTTTTTGGGGGGGAGATGCAATATCAGACTAACTGTTAAGTATTTGACTGTAACTCTGGAATACATTCTATGTGCAATAGTTAATTTTGACATTTGGCATTTGGAGAATTAATTTCACATGTTGAAATTACGGATAGTGACAGAGTATCATGGAAATGATTCTATTTGTTTATTACAAAAGGCACAGATTTGAAATTACTCCTGCTCATACTTATGCCATAAAATGTCTATTTGATGGGGGTTCTGATGCTGCTGACTGTCTGATTTGGGTGAGGGCTTCTCTGGAGTCTTTGCTCTTCCTCCCACATCAGGCCAGGATTCTCTTCCACATCCTGTTTTGCCCTTTCTCTCTCCCACCCCTTCTCATAATTTTTCTCTGTCTGCTCTATTTTGTTCTCCAATCTTTAAATCTTGGGTTTCCTGAAGCTCCATGCTTGGGTCCTTCTCCTTTCTCTCTCATCCCTACAGATCTCATCCTGTCTTCTGTTAACCATAACAAAAACCGTCTCTCAATAGATGACTTAAGTTTTTTCTATCTCCAGCTCTGACCGCTGTGGACTCCAGATTCTTCTAGTCACCTACTGAATGTACTCCAAGGATAGAAAACTTCAAATTTAAAAATATCCAGGGCATAATCCTTGGCGAATCTCACCTTGGAATCTTCTCCCACCACAATCTTGCAAACTTTGGAAAATGAAGTCATCATTATTAACTGCAACCTACGTGCTATTGGCTGCACGTTCAAATCTGCATTAAGCCTGTTTATGTTTTGCTGTTTCTGCACCTGGCTCCCTATATAGGCCTATTCTCACAGGTTCCTAAGGGTTCTTCCCAGTTTCATGTATGCTTGTCTACAATTTGTGTTCCACACAAAAAGTCACATCATTTTGCTTTATTGCTCAGAACTTTTTATGTCTTTATTTCAGTTATATGAAACTCACCGGGCTTGCCTGGTTGGGAGATGCCACGTGATCAATGAGGCTGCCAATTCCACCCTCATCGTGACCCCCATTTATTGTGCTACTCACCACTCACATCAGCCTCCTTATGGGAGCTTGGGCTTCTGCCTCGTCACCTTTGCATCTGCTCTTTTCCCCATCTGGAACATTCTTTTTCCTTCTCTGTGTGGCTTGCTGTCTTCATACAAAGCCTGTGTAACTCTCATCTGTTGCTTCACCCTTGTCCTCATCCTCTATTCACCCTTTGTCCCCTTGTAGCCAGGCACCACTTTAGAGAAACTGCAGTCACTATCCAAATTGCTAAAGCTAAACAGTAATGATTGGATGTGCGTGGAACTGATGCCAGCTGCAGCATCTGGTAATCTTGGACCCTCCCTCTTCTCTTCAACTATTCCTTTTTGCCTTTGGTGATACCCCTCTTCTGATTTATTGAATCATTTTGGCACCTTCTAGGAAATGAGTGTGCAGCAATGAGCCAAACAGTCAGGATCAGTCATGAGGGAAATGCCAATCAAAAGGTCAATGAGGTTCTATCTTGTTCCCCTACGGCTGCCTAGTTTCCAAAAAGAAGAAAAGAAAGAAAAGTGAAAAACAAAAGAACAAGTATGAGGGAGTATTTGTATTTAGAGAAACTGGAACCCTGATACACTCTTCGTAGGAATGTGAAATGGTGACCACTTTGGAAAAGGGTAGCACAGTTCCTCAAAAATTTAATTAACATGCGATTAAAGTAGGTGTTTGTACACCCATGCTTATATCTGCATTATTCACAATTGCCAAAAGGTGGAATCAACCCAAGAGTGCATGAATGGATGAACAGTTAAACAAAATGTGTTACATAAAAGCAATGGGATATTATTCAGGCTTAGAAAGGAAGGAATCGGAGACAAGAATAGATGAATTGGGTGGTGCCTGTGGCTCAAAGGAGTAGTGTGCCAGCCCCATATACCAGAGGGGGTGGGTTCAAACCTGACTCTGGCCAAAAAGCTGTAAAAAAAAAAAAAAAAGAGTATGGATGAATCTTGAAGACAGTATTCTGAGTGAGATAAGCTATTTTCAAAAGAAAAAAAATATTGTTGATCCCATTTACATGAAGTTCCTGAAGTAGTTAAATACATGGAGGCAGAAAGTAGAAGGGTATTTACCAAAGGCTGGCGGGGGTGGTGGTGGTGGGATTAGAAAGATGCTATCCAACAGCTATGAGTTTCAGTGTGGAATGATGAAAAAGTTCTGGAGATAGATGGCAGGAATGTGAGTATACTTAATGCCACTCAACTGTCCATTTTTAAATGCTTAAAATGGTACATTTTATATTTGTGAATAAGTGAAAACATTTAAAAAAGTGTTCTCACACTTATAAAGTTCATATTCTACCAGGGGAATAGGTAATGAATAAACAAGTGAGTGTATAGCGACAATGAGTTCCTCTATAGAAGAGGACTCTGCTGACCAGCCCGTCCAAGCAATAGCCCCCCTTTCTCTTCCGATCCCTTGGCTCTGCCCTTATGACCATCTGACTTCGTATTAGACATTAGCATGTAAGCTTTCTGAGGCAGGAGGTCAAGAACTTTTGTATTGGTCCTTGCTGTAATTCCGGTTTCAAAGCACTACCTAGCATGTAATCATACTGGCTTAATGAATATTTTCTGAATCATTGCATTAGCAAGCCAAGAAGAATATGAGTATTTGATGCCTTACAGATTGGTGTAATTTCAAGTAATTGTCTTCTCTTACTTTGGATGTGAACAATCCAAGTATTCACAAGATATTTTTGACAGTGCGTACAGCATCCACACGGTTCTAAGAGAAGGTAGGTGCAGTTTACACCATTACAGTAAAAATGGACAGAGAATAAAGAGATATGAGATCAATCCCCAGCTTTCACGCAGGGAGAGGTTTATAGTGTACAAGGTAGAGATGAAAACTGTAATCTATTTTTTCTCAATTTGAATGAAAGGCTCAGGGTTGTCATGTAACGTCTGTGGTTGTGCAAGGAAGAAGTCATGGCAAGTTCACATTCCACTGATTGCCTCATTTAGAACTTTAGAAATAATTGAAATAATTGAAATATTGGTCATGCCATCATTTTTTGCAGTTCCTCAAGGAGGTTTTGATCAGTTCCAGGCAGCCAAACGAATTCCTTAAGCTGTAGAATTAACTTGTGTCACAGTGAACCTGAACTGCTTATAACTTGTGAGAAAAGCACCACGGTACAGATGAAGCATGATAGGAAATCCAAATAAGGAAATTGATGCATTTTTCTTGTTTGTACTGTCAGAAACACATTGCACTTGGGGAACTGTAGCATATAAATATTCTCCTTGGAATCTGTAATAAAATCCTGATTTCAGAATACATGAGGCAAACACACGCATGTACGTAAGTGTAGAGTATAAATATCTTAACACAATAAATAACTAAGTAAACACGATGAGGTATATATTAAACAGAGTGATGTAAGCATTCCTACTTCTATATGAAATCAGCACATTGTACCTCATAGATGCATTAATGTATACATGTTCTATGTATTTAAGTTTTAATAAAGAAAAATACAGTTGAATATCATTAGTGGCAATGGACCAAGTTTTACTTGTTTTGAATGTCATCATATTTGACTTTGAAATGTTGCTCTGAAATTTATAGTGAAATGTTAGATTTGAAGAATGTTGCATATCTGCTGAAGCAGTAAAGCCAGAGAGAATTCTACAGAGAGAGGATGCTCATCTATTATACATACACTGAAGGGACTGTATATTAAGAAGATTTAGTCATATATTGTGAATACTTACAATTTTAAGATCATATTCCTGAGATGCTTTCTCAGAGAACATATGATGTGAAACTCTGAAATACCAACACCTAACTGAAACATCTCAATAGAAGTCATAAGTCCAGGGAGTTATAATTGAAATTCAGAAGGATAATATTCTTAAATATGAACTGAATTTTTCCCAGTTATCCTTTATCTTGGGCCATTTTGTATAGAATATCTGAGACTGAGTAGTTTATAAATAAAATAGTTTTATTTATCTTACAATTCTGATGTCTAGGAAAGTTCAAGATTGAGCATTTGCATCAGGTAAGGGCCTCAGGTTGGATCCAAGTAAAGAAGGGGCATTGTTTGCAGAGAACACAAGGGGGTGGTGCCAGACTCTTTTAACAATCAGCTCTTATGGAAACTAACAGAGAAAAGCTCAGGGACTCCCCGTGTGGAGGAAGGTATTAATCTATTCATGAGGAATCCTCCACCCCTACTGCCATGATCAAAACACCTCCCATTAGCCTCGACCTCTAATGTTGGCATCCAATTTCAACATGAAGCTTGGTGGAGGGTGGGAGACATCCATTCTATAACCCCCTTACATTCTTTCTGAGTTCGTTTGACTTTAGTGAAATATTTATTACCTCAAAGAAGGGACATTTCAGCTAAAGGCAAATAAAAGACTTTGGAATTGTAAAGACAAGAAACTCAAAAGACTATGGACAGAGAAAATTCAAACCAAACTATAACCATGAATTCAAATCTCTTCTTTCACCGACAACTGGATAATTATTCTCTACAACTTGAGAAGAGCACAAAGTTTGAGGGCAAACAAGGGTATCTCAGATCTTTGTCCACCTGTCTGGAGCAGGCTGGTCCTGGATGGATTTTCGTTGGACTTAAAAGGGTCATTAGGATATCAAAAAAAGAATAATACGATAGCTGTCTCTATAGACCATAGCACAGAACTAGCTAGAAATGAGGTGTCCACAAATGTTGAAATATATAGATGCCAACACCACATAACTTTGCCAGTCTCTTACCTCTGGCCTTGGAAGGAATATATATATATATATATATAATAAATAAATTCCTCCTCTTTCATTTAACTCTCATGCTTCACGTTACTCATTGATTTCCTTAAATCACCTTCTAAGCACCAAAAAGTCATAAACATCTTCTGAATAATGCTGAGGTCCCACTGCCTGCAACATGGGGCTGTTTGCTATTTAGCACTGCCACTGGGAAAAAAAGTCCACCCTTGGTAAGATAGAAGGAATATTTGCATCTTTCTTTTCAATAATCAACCACCTTAGCTTTGGTGAATGTTGTACTCTATTGATTACAGTAAGAATAAACATGTACATTCTCTGTGGTCTTTTTCCTAGGCTGATTTTAATGATAATCCATCTGATATACTGCCATTAAAGATTTATTTACTGTTTAAGAAAAGTTTTTATTTTTTAAATTGTACTAAAAGGGGGATTTCTGGTTTATTCTTTACTAGAAATTACGTAAGATACATTTTCATGACTTCAGAAATGATTATATGTACATATGTATGTATATATACACATGAACCTGTTCTTGTATATTAAGAAGATTCAGTCATGTTTGTGAATATTTGTATTCACCTGTCCTTGAACCTGTCCTTGATTTTTGGTGGTAATACTTTCTGTACCAATTTCCATATATGAGTTGGTTAGCAGTTCTTTTTCTTTTGAATTATTTTTAGTACTACCTATATCATATTTTAATTTTCAACTTTAACTTGTTCTATAGTGCCTATAAATTAATTTTCAAGTTTAAACTAGAGTTATTATATTAAATGAGTAGCTTTTCGTCATTTCTCATGCTGGGACAATTTAATTAGCACAAAGTTGTCTGATTTGTGAAAATTTAAAATAGGTCAGTTGTAGAGATGGTTACACTAAACAGTAATATTGGAGGTAATTGATTTTTTTTCTCCATTGCCTTAGGATTTTTATTTCTGTGAGCAGTCTTGTGATTTATATCTTTGTGTCTAAATAAAAGTTTCCTGATAATATTTATTAACATACAATTTGTGGATGTCCTATTAGCATTTTTATCTCTTTGTCTCTCTTGTTTATCTGCTTTCCAACCCTCTATATTACACTTTCTTGCTCTTCATTCACTGTTGATTTACCAGTTGTGTTTCTTTAGCATGATCTAGATTGTTATTTTTCTGTGACCTCCATCTTTTTTCAATCCTTGCTCCAGTTCCTTTATCGTTATTTTTGTTAGCCTTTGTGTTAAACTTTAAGATGGTTAATTTATTTTTATACTTTACTATAAAGAAACATGGAAGACTAATAATGTGTTTCCTAAGTATAGTTTTGATAGATTTTCACACATTTTAATTTAACTATATCTATATTTTGATATAAATACTTATATTATTAGTGCTCTTTTGAAAATAATGTTTCTTCAGGAAAGTACATTTTAATCCCAGAGTGTTTAGATTGTTATTCAGTATGATTGAATTAAATTGTTTACTAGAATGTATCTTAGATAATTTTATTTTTAATTTCAAAATATTAGGAGCTTACAATTGTTTTTGTTACATGGATAAACTGTATAATGCTTAAGTGAGGGCTTTTTATTCATCTCTCACCAGAATAGGATTTACTGTATCCAGTAGGCAAATTGTTATCCCTCACTTCCCCCAACTTCTTCCATTATATCTCTGTGAGCCCATTTGTCATTTAGATCTCGGTTGTTAGTGAGAACATATGGTATTTGTTTTTTCATTCCTGAGATATTTCACTTAGAATAATGGTCTCCAGTTCCACCCAGTTGCTGCAGAGGGCATTATTTTATTCTTTTTTAGATGCTAACTTTTGGAAGATCTTTAAATTAAGAAAAAAGAAATGAACTTCCTGGATCTTCCAGGCACTGGCTTTATTCTGTATTTTGTGGTCAGGACAAGAAGATTCTCTCTTCACATACGTACATGCATCACCATTTTCTCTCTGCAGACTAACATGTTGGCTTCTTATAGTGTTCATGTTAAATACTTCCTGATGGCTCCCTCCTTTTCTAAGCCACAATGTGAGAAGGATTTATTTTCTTTGAAAGAAGAGAAAAATCAGCATTATGTAATACATATGTTCAGATTCTCTAAATATTAGAGCAATGTGAAATACCCTTTATTAATGGTTCTAACCTTACTTAGAATCAGATAGTCATGGCCAGAAAGAATGCAAGGACAACAGAGACCAGGTTTTATAGTTTGAATACATCTCCCAAAGTTCATGTGTTGGGAACTTAATACCCAATGCCAAGGTACTGAGAGGTAGGACGTTGAGAAGTGATTAGGCTGTTAGGTGCATTAAGACAGTTATTCCAGGAGTGTGTTCCTTATAAAGGAATCACTTCAGTCTCTCTCTCTCTCTCTATCACACACCCACACACACACAAATACATCTCCCTCCCTCCATTATTTGCAGTCCTGCTGTCAGTCATGATATGACGCACCCAGGCCACTGTCCCCATCTTACATTTTCTAGTCTTCAAGACCATAAGATATAAATTTCTGATCATGACAAATTCTCAGTCTGTGATATTTAGTTACAGCAACACAGGACAAAGACGTCAAGGTAGCACTGCCTTACTGGTTATGTTTTTCCCCTTTTCTTCTTAAAAACTATTGCTTGTGATCAATCAATTATTTTTGTATGCCATGCAAAGCATCTAAATATCTGATATTTAACCTCGGTGCCTTAATAAAACGATCATATGCTAAATTTTGGACTATCTAGTTGGTGCTACATTTATATTCTTCGTCATCCCTCCCCCCAAAGTTTCACTCATTACTCTGCAAGATCCCTGTAGCAGCACGTTCTTCTTCCATTCTGAAAAATAGTGAGAAAAATGAGGCAGAATGGCAAAGCAGTTGTAAGAACTTGTTCAGAGTTCTGTTCACTGAGTTTGAGACCTGTTCCTGCCACTTACTAACAAGGTCAAACGTGACCCTGGGCAAGTTAGGAAAACTGAGCTTCCTTATTTGCAAACTGGCAATATTAGTGGCGTTTCTTTCATATGTTTTGTTGGTAATCACTAAGAGAGAAAGTGTATCAAACGTATTCATGAGGGTCTTCCGCATGTAATAGGCTCTCCACCATTATCATGGAATGCTCTTATGGTTCTCTCATTTTTGATTCACAATCAACCTTTACTTATACAGAACTTAAACTGATCTGTTAAGCTTTCCAGTTGCTTGTGATATGTCTGGACATCTTTCAAATCAGGTAGATAAAGTTCGATAATTTTTAATTGTAAAAAAGAAATTGATTTAGCATTGTCAAAGCTAGCATTTCGCTAGATGCTTAAAAAAATTACCACGATTTTCTATCCTATAAAACATTCATTTGCAGAGTGATCCTGCCCACAAAGTTATTCTTACCTAGTTAGCAAACACTCAAAATAAATTGACACATTTCTGCATGTTTTCTGTGTCTTTGCTGTCTATCATCATCATGTCTCCAATATTCCACATCCCCCTCAAGTGCAGTGATGACTGGAAAGAAAAAATAAAGATAATTCTGATTATCCTGTTCTTCTGACAAAAGGAAAATCATCATGGGCTAAACTCTGAAGACTTTTTGGTTAGCCTGAAGGTGAACAAATTATGCATACTGGATAAGTAAATGTTGTCAACCAAAAAATGGATCTGTTATTACAACACAGTAATATTGTGACTAACAAAACATCTTATTTCTCAAGTACTTAGAGGTCTATAATTTAATTTTAATCTCATAACAACTCTTTGGGGAGAGACATTGTCCACCTTTTATATGCTGATGTGTGTGTGAGTATGAGTGATAACAGGACCAACTGAACACTCCCAGTGTGTGGTGATGGATGCTGGCTTTAAATGCACACTTACTGGGGAAAGCAGTGGTGGGTAAAGCCACTGATTAATAAGGAGAAAATGGACTCCTTCTGGGCATTTGTTAACTATCAGTGGAGGTATAATTACCTGTTATTACACCTTACAATCTAGGAAGTTTTGATGTAGCTTTGCATGTAACTCATCAATTTATCACTTTTCTATTGAATCTGCCATTGTATAGTGCATGAAATTCATATTTTATCAACTTGTGAGACTATACAGAAATAGTCTAATATGAACTCACTTCTAAAATCTCTGAAATAATAGAATCATTTGGAATCATTCTCTGTTTTCTGCTGCAATTATATAGTAGGAAAGCAAAAGTGTAGCTTATATCTTGTTTTCTTGGCAACCAGAGGAAGGCAGAGGTAACCTCAGGATTCACTGTTTTCCATCAAATAGAAGATATATTACAAGAGGGAGAAGGGATAATCTCTACCAGCTTTCTATTTGAGTAGTTATAAATTACTAGGCACCTGTTAGTCACAACAAGCTAACATACATATAAAATCTATGTTATTCGTATTTTTTATTATTAGCTTAATGAACTAACATTTGGAATCTTTGTAATTGAGATGCCTTAACTGCTGTTCATTCTTCCAGGAATCAAATCTGCTATTACTTCTTAGCAATATAATTGGAAGCTAAAATTCTTTCATAGGTAGCCAAAATGATATATTTGAGTGATCCAAATTCAAGATGGTGCACATGATTTCCAAAAGAAATCACATTTTTGCTATTTTTCACATCATCAAATAGGATTTAAATTATTAAAAATATTTTATTACTATATTACTCATTACAATTATTCAATAATGTTTAATTTTAGCTTTGAAAACAAGTAAAAAATCACTTTGCACAATAAATTTAAACCTAAATGGTTGTATGTAGTTTATTTTCAAAATATCAGACTATTTAAATTCAATAGACTGTCATGTTACTCACGTATTTATGCCATAAATCTTCATGTGAAAATAAACAAAGACAATATAAACTCTGCAGGTTGAATTTCCAAGAGCCTGTAACAAACTGGTCAATATACAGAGATGGTCAATTTAAGGAACTTCCATTGAGAGCATGTGGAGAACTTTCTGTCTATGAAAACTATGTCACCTTAAGGAGATGGTCAATTTAGGGAGGTGGTCAATGATGTAGGGTCTATGGTACATGTCACCATTTTAGGAAAGAGTTTTTACCTGTAATAATTTGATTTCATCAAGGTGTAATTATATATTCGAAATTACACCTCTGTTCAAGTGTTGTGTTAGAGCCTAAAGTTTAGACTGAGCTCTCAGATTTTTCAAAATGGATCCCTTTTTCTTCTTTTCCTCCCTATTCATGAAGAAGTTTCTTATTTTCTCTTTGAACCTAGAGGCATCATTGTTTTAAAACTCCCAATTTTCCCAATAATGATAAGAAAATAGTAACAGTTTCCAACTTAGTTATTGTTATGTCTGCTTCAGACATAGCATAAATGATTAATTTTAATCATCACTTATAGGGCGGCACCTGTGGCTCAGTGAGTAAGGCACTGGTCCCAGACATGGAGGGTAGCAGGTTCAAACCCAGTCCCGGTCAAACTGCAACAACAACAACAACAACATAGCCAGGCATTGTGGAGGATGCCTATAGTCCCAGCTACTCAGGAGGCTGAGGCAAGAGAATTGCCCAAGCCCAGGATTTGGAGGTTGCTGTGAGCTATGACACCACAGCACTCTACAGAAGGTGACAAAGTGAAACTCTGTTTCTAAAAAAAAACACTTATGTGCAAATATCAATCCAAAAACATAGCTTTACAAGTATGGCTTCCTTTCTTATATCTGATCTTAATTATTCTCTTGAGATAGGTCATATTTTGTTGTATTAAACTTGAAAATTTAATGTTTGTTTGGGAAGGAAATAAGATAAATATAAATTTCACAGCTATAGAAAGCATAACAAAACTAAAAAAAAAAAAGTTAAAGCTACTTTAAAAAAATTCAATGGATATCCTAGGAGATAGTGAAGTTCTTCATTACTGGAGGGTTCAAACATGATCTGGAAGCCCAGTGGTTGGAAAAATCAGCGTCAGCTGGGAGTGTTAGGGCTGAAAATAAAGAGGATATGGGACCCAGTATCAGGCAATGTGGTTTTCTTCCCCTGGTTGGCAGCTGTGTGACTTTAGGCAGAACACTGACATTCTCTGTCCAGGAATTGTTTGTGTACATCTACAGTTGCAGAGTGATTTGGAGAATGACATTACTTAATGAATTTAGAGGTCTTTAGAAACCGTGATGGACTATATTAATGTTTGTTGATGTTAATATTATTGTTGTTATGGGACTAAATTGGCCTTTCAAATCTTTTTCATCAGTATGAATTCTCTGAGACCTGTTCATTGCTGAGCTGTGCCATCCTTTTCCACACTGACTATCAAAAATGGATTTCACTCCAGCATCTCTATAAAACAGGAACTAGTCACTTCCATCCCTCCAAGGTAAGCAGCAATATTATTTAATCAAAAATTATTGACTCCTGTATGCCGTCCATTAGCAAAAGGGGAGACTCCGATCACCCTAGAGGATGGCCTGCTTTTCTAGGCTGTTATAGTGAGGGGTGAGAGACAAACAGCATTCTGCCAGCTTAAGAATGCCTAGTACACTAGCATTTATGTTGAATTTTTTTAATTGAGTAATAAAAGAGTTTGGATAATCACAAATAACCCTTTGGAAGATTTGTGTGACAGGCAGAAGGAAGAAAAATTCTTTAAAGGATACAATTTCATTAGAAAGGAATTAGAAATACTATTCTAGATGTTTGTAAGACTTTCACATTTTGTCATTGAAAAAAGGACAGGTTAAAGTATTGAGACAGAGGATTACCCAGGTGTAAGTTATTAATTCAGGCTACATTTTTCTAAAGTGAAGGGGGGTTTTAATGAAGTAAAGACAGGTGGTTAGAATGTCTGATGGAGAAAAACATTGCTCCTCAGTAAAGAGGTGGGAAGTTGACAATGTTTCTCTTTGTAACAGATTTTAAGTGACAGCAGAGAAGACTGTGTCCTTAGAGGGAATACAGATAAGAAAGAAAAGAAAAATAAGTAAATGTCAGTATATATTATACAAAGAAGGAAACAAAATGTTGCACTGATGTGATGGGGCATTTTTTCTTTCATTTTTTTCTCCCAATTTTCTAAGTTATGTTTAATGAGTACACATTTAAATAACAATAATCAAATATCAATGGCTTCCCTAGACTTTTATAGCAATTTAATGAAAATCATCTGTACATGTATAGAGCAGGGGAGGACTTCAAATTTTAAAAGTTCTTGCCTACTTTTTAATTAACCCCACATGAATAGCATGCCCACTCACCCAGAAAAGTCATCCCTCTGTATTGAGAAAGATATTCTCTCAGAAAGGAACTTATTCTAGTTATGAAAATATATAAACACTGTAAAGACTTTTTCTTACAGTAAATATGCATAAAGATTATCTTTACCTTCTATTAAATATTCACTTATTCCACCAAAAAAGACATATTTATAGATTAATACACTCCAATATGGAAGCACTTCACATATATTCTATCTCACAAGATAGTTCTTGCCCATTTAATTTTCCATTCTCTAGTCTAAACATCATCAATTATTTTAACTATACTTCAAATAATATAGTTTGAATTTCCACCAACTATCCTAGGTAAAATGTTCTAAATAAAATTTGGGGTAAAATATCATAAAATTTGGCATCAGAATCAAATGTTACAATACTAATCTGGAATAGCCATGCCAAGTGAGGATCAGCATGTCCCTGGCATTGGGAAACTCATGGACCATCTGGCTGCGATGCAGGTCACATCACTCCAGCCTTAAGCAAGTGTATTGAACAGGGAGGAGCCAAGTTTACAACCCCAAGTCCAATGATCTTGCTGACTGATAGCCACCCAGCTGTGTTTTCTTTTGGATTATACTCTCCTATCACTAGAAATCTACCCTACTAGCCCACTATTAAGCACAACTATATATGTATATGTACATATATATACACACACACACACACGTAAATATATAGACATTTCTATGTACATATATTTAATTCCACAGAATTCCTTTGACTTTCCAGCCTAGGAATATCATCAAAACTGGCAGAAGGCTAGTTTTAAATGGCTGTTTTTCGTGAATCCTCATCTGCTCATGGTGATCCCTAATGAAATGCTCAAACATCACTTGACTGATTATATCTTCCCAACAATTTTAACTAAACTAAAAATCAACCTTGTAGGTCATAACAGAAGCTTTTTATCTTTTTGAGAAATTAAGGTATTTTCTAGAATAAGACTTCTCTGTAATATTTTAAATTTTTTAAATATAAGTTGAATACGCTCATAGTAAATTGTGATATTTGTATATTAGGGAATACTATGCAACCTTAAAAAAGATGGAGACTTTGCCTCTTTTATGTTTACATGGATGGACCCGGAACATATTCTTTTAAGTAAAGTATCTCAAGTATGGAAGAAAAAGTATCCAGTGTACTCAGTACTTCTATGAAACTAATTTACATTTACTCACATTTTCTTATGAAAGATAGATCACAACTATAGCCCAGGATGAAGGAGAGAAATGGAGTGGGAAGGGAGGGGAGGGGGGAGGTTTGATAGAGGGAGGGTAAATGGCAGGACCACACCTATGGAGCATATTGCAAGGGTACAAGTCAAATCTATCAAGTATAGAACATAAATGTTATAACACAATAATCAAGTAAATGAGGCAAAAGCTATATTAATTAGTTTGATGTGAGCACTCTAAATTATATAAAAAACAACACATTGTACCCCACATATGCATAAATGTAATCATGATCTATATGTATATGACTTAAAAACATAAAAATTGTATGAAATCTACATAAAAATATAAAAAATATATAGGTTGAATACATTCATATACTACTTATAGAAGTAAAATGCACTTAGAAAGGTAAAAATTGACAATGTAATTTCCACTAGTCCTATAATGATGTGAGTCAAAGAAAAGAGATATAAGAATACAGAGTGGTATATTTCCAACACGCTAAATCACAGCAAATTCTTAGTGCTAAATGTTGTCAAAGACATGCCAAGCTTGTATCTGTTAAGAAACAATAACCATAATCCCTTTAATCATTGCTCATAAAGTTTTAAACTGGTTAATGCTTACCTGTTTTGAAAGTCTTGGTAATTTTAAATTTAATGAGTAATTAGAGTGTTGTTATTCCTCGAAAGCTGATCAAAGAATGAGAGCACCGCTAGAAATCAGTTATCATAGAATAGGCCTTGGCTCAGTGGCCAGGAACTATTGAGTCTGTTTTGCTAAATGCAATTTCTCTTTCCTATTCTCTGTGATTCCAGAGATGAAGCCTCAGCTGAACTTTCTCCTTCATTCCTGGGATGAGCTCTTTTGCGTGTGGGAAGTTTCCCTTGGCTAATGCATAAAAAAAAAAAATTACAAATTCTTTAGAGCTATGCAAATAATATCAACAGTAACTTCACAGATTGTGCTGATTGAATGACTCTGTGTAATTTTCTAATAGACATGTGCTTTAGAGTTTTCAAAGGAAGCAGTCAGAGGTCCAGGTTGGTGAATTTGCCTGCACAGATTATAACCCAGAAAGAACAGATCCATTTCTCCTGCATCCCAAGAGTCTTCTTCCTATGGTTATTATTTTCTTTTATGTATGTTTTATATTATATCTTTTATAAAACTCTTTAAACTATTATTTTAATTATTCTTTTTTTAAAAAAAGTTAAACATGATGAGCTAAAGGTAAAATAATACATTTTACTTGGAGAATATTATGTTAGAGTCTACCCTCTTCATTCTAAATGCATTTTGACCCATGTTTTGTCTTGTCCCCAATCAAGTTATAGAGTTTTTTATTCTACCCACCTACGAATTAAAGCATCCCTTAAAATGTATTCATCTGACCTATAATTGACCCATAAGAAATAAATATACACGTCAGAGTAAATTTATAAGTTGGAATATATAAAGTAATTCTACTAACTAGATGAGCAAAATAGTTTATTTACAAGTTAGAAGATATAAGATAATTCGACTAACTAGATGCCAGATAGCAATGGCTGAATCACCTATATACAACCCCTGCAAGCAGATCACATGGCAATTATCAAATCAATCCACACACAAGTGAGGCTTTTGAAGTGCCTGGCACCGTGTTAAACTCTGCAGAAATTAGTGCTTTACAAACTTATAAACTCAATATGACTATTGTAAACATCCATTTTAAATATCACAGTATCAAAAAGACAAAAAATTTTGTTAACAATCACACAGCTGGTAAATGGCCATGCTCCAAGATTTTTATCACTGATAACACACTCCCCAACCCTGCAGCATATTAGCAGAATCTTACAGAGAATTATTCCCTAGAAGTGATCCGGTACTAAGGATTTACCTTGTCATAACATTGTATGCTCTTAGAAAAATGTTGAAATCCCAGTTTCCAAACAATCTTTTGTGGTTATGTAAACAGTTTTATTATAGACTAGGAAATTCTTCTGTACTGGTTATCAGTAATCAGTATGGTACATTTTTTATTCTCAAACTAGAAAAAAGGTATTAGAGCACAGAGGAATTTAACTAGACCCTTCAAGTTAAGGAACATATGGTGGTGTATTGATAAGTGTTGATTAACAACTAGCTCTCCCAACAAGACCAGATTTATGCTGTTAGTCAATTCATGTGGTGCAGATACTCCCAGCACTGCCTATTTTGAACTTTCCAGATGATGTCGATAAACACAGACTTGGGGAGAGATGTGAACAATCAGATGTAACAGGCCAGTAACATAAAACTTATAATTTTTTGATTTTCTTTTCATCCTTCAGGATTTTCTACAGCAATCATGTTTAAATTTTATATATTAAACTGACCACCAAAGACTTGGTAGGTTTTCAGCTGACGGATGCTTTTTACAATTCTCTACACAATGGTTTTGTAGTTCTAATAGTACAAAATAGAAATAATTCTCAATATGACACTGATTTTCAAAAATGTAGGGTTCCTAGTTTTCATGATTTCCTCTTATGGTCTGTATATGGGGACATGAAAGACACACACACACACAAAATTTCTTAGGTAAAACATAATAACTGCTAAGATTTATTGAGTACTCACTATTTCCTGACACCACTGTGCTAACTGCTTTGCAATTAAAACACTTAGTACTTCCAGCAATCTCATGAGAGAAATAGTATCATTATCCCCATTTTGCTGATAAGGAAAGTAATACAATGAGGTATAGAAAGTTGTTCAAGTTTACTGAACTAATACTTCATGCATGGCAGATCTGGGATCAGACCCAGATATTGTGACCCTAGGGCTATGTTCTTAACCTTGGAACAAGAATATCTAATTTTTAGCTGACATTTCTTAAAACTTGCTATTATAAATTTATGTTCATGCTGAATCCTACACTTGTAATTGCATTTATTTGCCTAAAGATATAGTCAAGCTTATGCATTGTAATAGAAACTGCACTAAACAAGCATTTTGATAAATTCGTATGCTGAAATGAATTAATGTACACATAAACCACAATATTATTCCTAATAATATAATCTGGAAACAGCTGACAAATACAGCTTTCCCAATATTTTAATTGCAGGTAAATTACTGAAACCAATTTTGCCAATGTAAATAAAAAAAAGTAATATCCCATGTAGGTATTTGTCAGTGAAACGAGGGCTTTGAATACAGTCCAGATGTGGCCAGGATCCAAGTGCTTGCTTTTCTCCAAACACTAATTAAGATTTTCCAGAATTGTGTTACATCGATCAAGTCACCCACGTTTATTTTCCTTAGCAGGCCGGCCTACAACTGGAATGAACAGTGAAGTGTTTTCTTCCCCTCTATTACAGTAACATCTGCAAAAGCATGGTCTGATTAAGCAATCGATTGAACTTCAACATTAAATGGTCAGTTGAGTTCAGGACTGGTGAATGCTCGACTGTGTAACTGCACAACTTTTCATCCTTGTCTCCATGGAATGTCTGCCTTTAAAGCATATATACACGTGAGTTTATTCAAAATAGCGATTGTCTATTTAATGTTTCCTCTCCGAAAATGCGAGGCGTATGATATTTCACATTTTCCGGTGTGGATGTCACCCTCACACTGACCTCTCAGCTCACCAGACACATGACAGAATGAGACGTAACAACAGTCATTAACAGATGCATCTGATGCTCTCTAAACGAGGACTCACGCATAGTTTATTCACATCAACCGCTTTATAGAAAAAGCTGCAGATTCACGTTCTGCACTACCATGTTTTCAGCTTTAGAAGACCATACAGATTTCAGAACTGGACAGAACCCTGCAGGCCACAAGAGAGAATGAATGGCCATGGGCCAGGGTATTCTTTTCTTGCCCCCTCAGAGATGATCACCTTCTCTAGGTCCTGCTCTTTGTTCCAGGATACCGACCTTTGTGGGCTATCGCAACAGGTGCTTTTTCCTTCAAGCTGCCAGTATGTTCAGCAATAGGAGAAACCAGCAGAAGGCAAGAGGAGGGTCAGATCTTCCTCCCTGTGTCCTGGCTTCTAAGCCACAGGTGGGTGGTTGTCCCCCTCTCATTCCAGGTTCCCTAACCCGGTGCTCCCTTTGTCTCCACTGGCCTAGAGGTGGTAATGAGCTGTTTGAGCTATCATTAGTTTAGCTGCCCTGCACTTTCTTCTGTTCCCTAAACTTTGCCCTTTCCTTTACAAAAACAAAAATGTCATCATGTTAAATTCTACTCATTTCCCCACCGTAAGGGAGTAGGGACTCTGATTTCTCTTCCAAAACCTACAGATTTCATACCATTCTAAATGGAAAACTTGCTAACCCAAGAAGTATTTTAAGACAAAGATCCAAGAAGATGCAATTGAAGTATTCATTACAGTTTACTCTTTGCCTTGATAGATATTGGCAAGTGTTCACTCAGGCTAATTAACTCACTTTAACATTTACCTTGAGAGTTAAGAACTAATAAGGAGTGTGGAACATGTCACATTAATTAGGAATAGTAGATGACCTTTTTTCTCTGCTCACTGCAGGTTCCAAATAAATTTTGGTGCACGTTCAATTTTGGAGAAAACTGCGTAGACGGCCCAAGTGCGGTGGCTCATGCCTGTAATCCTAACACTCTGGGAGGCCGAGATGAATGGATTGCTGGAGGTCAGAAGTTCAAGAGCACCCTGAACAAGAGAAAGACCTCCATCTCTAAAAACTAGCTGCACATTGTGGTGGGTACCAGTAATTCCAGCTACTTGGGAGGCTGAGACAAGAAGATCACTTGAGCCCAGGAGTTGGAGGTTGCTGTGGCACACTGCTGAGGGCAACATAATGAAACTCTGTCTCAAAAAACAAAAAACAAACAACTGCATAGACTTGACCAATAACACCTGTATCATTTTTGTGCCTATGTTAATGTGTTGGAAATTCTTTATAAACATTTTAAGAGAAATCTATGAAAGCATTTATAATTTGTTAATCTCCACTTGGCTCTACAGTATGGTATAATCTTAAATTCTTAGAAAAAGAACTGAATTACATTTTCAACTGGGGTTATATCCAGATAATCTGTGGCTAAATTCAAGCTAAAGGTATGTGGGGCTTTCTTTGGCATGAATTGTCCTAAAACATTTTCGTGCAATTTTTTAATTGAAAAATTTCACACAGGATTGTCGATTTCTGGCTTCTCCTGAGAAAGTAAAAGGTTTGGCAATATCTAGTCCATACCCAGTAAGGCAAATTGACATGGAGCTGTGTAGTAGATGCATTTTTTAAACAAAGTAGGTACCTTTTAAGTTCCCACAGCCTCCATCGTTTACCATTTCTTATATCAAGTATGATTGACTTTTAGTTTATCTTCATGTGGCCATAATAATTTTAGCTTATGATTCCTGGCATCCAGGAAATTACACGGTAATTCATCTGTTATTTGAAACCACACTTATAATTTCTTATGTGTAGACCATGAGTCAATGAAGTCCCTCTTCTGTAAGGAGTCAGATACTCAACACATATTTTTAGGTCTGACAGTCCCCATCATCATACTCAACTATTGTACAAAAGCAGCTACACATAATATCTCTACAAATAGGCCTGGTTGTAATCCAACAAAACATTATTTTAAAACATGAGGGGGGAGCTGAATTTAATCCACAATCCTCAGTTTTGCAATCCTTATTTTACTTAACCAGACACCCTGAAATATGTGTATATCACCACAAAATATACTATGATACATGATGGACTTTTCACTTAATAGATTTGGTGTTTTAGGAACAGAAGGAGGAAGGTTTAAGGATATGGGAAATGGCAGAATCTAGGATAAAGCAAGTAGGTACAAATACTAAGAGTATGTAAATCCCCAAGAATAAAGAAACGACCTACATTAGAAGTAGAGATATGAGTACCAGCGACTATTCTAAAGCTTCCAATCCCAGGGAAGGCAGCTCATGGCAGACTGTTCAGCTTTTATTCATTTTGAAGGTATAAAATTTCTCCTCTCAGAACATATTCTCAAATAATAAGGTTAACTCCGATCTCTTATGTGAAAACAAGAGGCATTGACTTTCTAAGTACCAAGGAATGATGCAGTCAACAGAGAGAAATCTAGCCTTCAGATCAGTTATCAGAGCTATAGGTTCAAATTGTGTCGAAGAAGCATTGAGGTGTGAAAGAAGACTCTGAATTTTGCTATTGGGTTATTTAAAGCACTCAACTAGCTCATTCATGAAAGTACTCATTGAAAGAACTGTGCTAGATAATATACGCCTCTCAGAATCATGCACTGATTCCTATTCAGTACTAGTTTTCTCAAAGGAAATTCAGTCTCCAGGTTCTCCTTTGCTTCACATTAGCTTAGAACTTTCCATGGTTCTGAAATCTAGTCTTACAATGCTGTTAAGGAATGGAGATTAAATAAAGAAATGATGTTGACAAAAACAGTGTATGAAAAATAGTCAATCAAGAGTTATGTGTAAAAGAAGATGATATGCACAGATACTAGTCCAAGTTCAGTTATTTCAGCTTCTGTCAAGAGCACGTCTAAACTTGACTAGAAGAGTACCCTTTATTCATCACACATGTATATTTTGAGCATACACTATGTTGTAGCATTCATTCATCCATTCACTTGTATACTTAATTTTCAACAATAAATGTTCCTTTAGCACATACAAAATTCTAGGTATCATAGCAATCTCCGGTCTATTTTGTTTTTTATTTCAGACAATAGAATGAATTACACACTATGATAGAGAAAGGGCATGTTCAGGGAAAGTATCTATGCAGGAAAGATATTTAAATTGAGAGATCAAGGATGAATAAAGTACTTCAATCAAAAGTATGTTATAGGTAGGGCATGACTGTTTCTCAAAAAACAGAAGAGAAAATGTAAGCATTTTCGGAAAGAGAGGAGAAATAGGCAAAGAGTTTAGTGAAGAAAGAGTCTCCCTTAAAACCAGGTAGGATACAACTGGGACAATTCTTGTATCCAGAGTTTGGGTAAAGCCAATGCTGTCAAAAGTGTGATGGCTTACTGAACTCAGCTTGTGAATGTCAATATTTATACCTACATATTTGTTGTTTGAACAAAAATTGGTATCGTTAGGCTTAAATAGGAATAATATGGTGATAGCTTTAAATCAGCAATTTAAATTGCTGATGTTCTTCAGCAATTTTATTCACACCTGAAAGTCACATTTAACATTGATGATGAAGACAAGAATCTGTACATGTCAGTGGAATACAGTTTGCGTACCTGCCTAGATAAATGCTGTCACAACACAAATGCTGCAAATGCTTGAATCACGGGGCTTAAAGACAGAGAATACAAATATATTGAATTATTGCCATGCAGGAGTTGACATGGGGCAACTCAGGCTAAATCTACATTGGGAACAACTTTAGGGGATCTATAGTGAGTATGTGAAAAAAAGAAAATATTACCAGTTTGGTTTTTTTTTTTTTTTTTGGTTATCAAGAGTCAATGATGTTGCATCGACCAGCAATAGATAGATGTAGGAAATCTGAGACTACTATGTTTTATTTCAAGCAATTATAAATTATATCTATGAGCACCTATACATTTTCAGGGGGGATGATGACTCCTAATTATTATCAGTACTCCATAAATATACAGACGTTCATTGTTAAGAATAATCCATGCTGGCAAGGCACAGTTCTCATGCCTATGATCTTAGCACTCTGGGAAGCTGAGGCAGGTGGAAAATCTGAGTTCAGGAGTTTGATACCAGTCTGAGGAAGACCAAGACTCTGCCTCTACTAAAATAAAAAATTAGCCAGGCATTGTGCTGGGTGCCTGTAGTCCCAGCTACTCAAGAGGCTGAGTCAAGAGGATCAGTTGAACCCGGGAGTTTGAGGTTGCTGTGAGCTATGATGTCACAACACTCTACTCAGGGCAGCATAGCCAGACTCTGTCTCAAAAATAATAATAATAGTAATCATCATCATCATCATATTATCCATCCATTCATCCATATCATGAATGTAAGCAGCAGCTTAACATTGATTACTCTGTCCAAGTGCTATAGATTTAGGATTCAGTATGAAAAGGAAATGCACAAACTCCTAAGTTTAAGTATATTTAGGTGAAATAACAATTAAATAACTGAAGCTAAACCATTAACAATAATGTAATTTAACAAAGGTTGAAATAAAGAATTATATTTCCATCTTAAATGATATGTTCCCTTAGAATGACTAGTGGCATGTTATTAATTTTAACTTTTAAGTTGTTGATGTATAAAATCATATAGAGGTACAATATATTGGCATGTTATAAAGTACAATAAAGTGAACATTTGTATACCCTCCATGTACAACCGTACATTTGTAAATTTTTAAAAAGAGAACGCACCACAACTATTTTATGCTACATTGCATTCTGTTAAAGAACTTCCATCAACCATTTTTCAAAGTACTTCACTGTACATTGACATAAAATATACCTCTTGATGAAGATGACTAGCCTTGTCTTAGCTTCTCACAGAAGAAATCTTTATCAACCAGCAGTGCACTTCAGAAAAAGAAGAAAAAAGTTTGTAAAAAACACTTGATTCAATTTTCTAGTTGCTGATAAGCTCCAAGTAGCAAAGAGAAGATGTGTGAAAAATCTTTTGAAACAAGTGTAATTCAATAATTCTTCACTAATTTCTTGTATAATCTGACACATTTGCAAAAATTGTTTGATTTTATAACATTTCCCAATGTAAAGTTTGACAGTTTTTCTTTAGCCTCTAAAGACAAACTACTCTGACTTCCATTAAATAATTAAATAAAAAGAATTAAGTTTTTAACCATATATTTAGTCCCATTTGGCAAGTCAAATGCTGACTTTCAAATGTTAGGTAATATATTTTACTTTTATTGTTTCTATTGGACAATGAAATGGAAATTCAGATAACAAAGTTTTGCATATTTTGTTCTTATTTAAAAATTGCTACCCTGAATCCCATAAATGCATCAATGTACAAAGTTATGATTTAATAAAAAAAAATTAAAAAAGAAAAAAAGGTCATCTATTTCTATGGTTTTAAAAAAATAGCCTATGATTTCTAATGTTGTATAACATTTAAAGTAATAAGCAAAGCTAGGGTAAAGATTTTCAAATGCATTTTTCTAACTGAAGTATCAGGTCTAATTTTCTGAGGCATGCCCTATTTTGCTCTGTTTCAGTATAGAATTTTTATTGATGTTTTTAACAAAGATGTTGAATACTTTTAAGCACTAACTTGAAATTATAACAAGTTCTGAATTATGAACTACTTGCAATTATCTGTGTGTTCCTTAAACTCTCACCATATATATTTTTTTGTTTAATGGACATGGGAAGAGGGAAGAGAAGGAAAAGTACAAATAATTTTTCTGGAGCAGGTGTGTATTCCAAAAAGTGAGAGTTACTGTGTGTAATTTATTTACTTCCATTATTCAACCATTGACTGGAATTAAATAGTGATAAATTTGATTCTGTGTACCCTCACAGTTAATTCCACAAGTTCTGGGAAATTATTCATCATACATTTTCCTGTGTTTTGATGAAAGAAACAAGGGCTTGGCAACATATAAATTTTTAAGAAATACGTTGATGATAATGATAGCTTTATCTACAAACAGTAACGTACCTTTTTAAATCTCTGACTATGAATAGATTTGCTTTAAATGCTTAAGTTCATTTGTTTGCTTGAACTTGTGATAATTTCACCAATAATAATTTTAGGTTTTATTTGTCATTTGAGCCTCTGTGGATCTCCATTATTGATGAATGTTTGTGATAAAAAAAATCACCATTTAAAAAATAATAGTAAACATAATGTTTATATAAGGATATAGGAGGTCAGAACATGAAATTAGTTAACTCATCCTAGACAAAGTGCTACATGCTTCATTGCCAAATATCACTATGGTCACATTCAAAGTACTACCCTGCCGAATATCACTATGGTCACATTCAAAGTACTACCCTGCCGAATATCACAATGGTCACATTCAAAGTACTACCCTGACGAATATCACTATGGTCACATTCAAAGTACTACCCTGCCGAATATCACTATGGTCACATTCAAAGTACTACCCTGCTGAATATCACAATGGTCACATTCAAAGTACTACCCTGCCGAATATCACTATGGTCACATTCAAAGTACTACCCTGCACACTAACACCAGTGCTTAGTCCACTCGTCAATGTAATTTTGAAACTCTTTTTCTGGAATGGCCATCAGAGCTGTCATTGTAAGAGGTCTCACAATTATGTTTGTGAACTCATCCTAGAAAAAATACTTCATTTCTCACTGGTGAATATTATTATGGTCACAAGATGGCCAAGGGGAATACTTTGAAAATGACTATGATTGATATTGAGTTTGCAAACTTAATTGTCTGACCTCATATACCTTATCATTTGCAGAAAAAAGTAGGTATCTTAAAGTATCTTTAAGATAGTTTAACAAATATGTCAAGCTTTCCCCGTCTCTGTGTCTCTCACATATGTACACACACCCCATAAATGTTACTATGGCATATATCTAAAGCCACTAGCAACTAGATACAACCAATTTAAGGTGAATCTGCATTAAAAAAGTGTCCATGATGACCACTGATGTTGAGCAGTTTTCTATATATATATTTTTTTTTTTCTTTACCAGAGCTTCAAAACTATCATATATAATCGATATGATATGAATATGTGACAGGGTCAAGAACTGAGTAAACCTGTTCTGTTTAGGTTAATATGGAAAATATGAACAAAATTAACTGGTAGAAAAAAAATTAAGGTGGAGCCCATGACCTTAATAAGTAAGAAGGGGGGCTTAATTCAGTTCATGTTTAGTAGCAGAATGCCTATGAATTCAAATTAATCTGAATTTTCCCCTAAACATAGGCAATTAGGAAATGCATTTCACCATCAAAAATACTTTTATATATCAATTTTATCTCAATGTTTTAAGTCTTTCTATTTACATCTTTTATTAGCTTTAAAATTTTCAATTTAAAAAGATGTTTGAGGCTGGGCATGTTGGCTCTCACCTGTAGTCCTAGCACTCTGGTTTAGCAAGGTGAGAGGACCCCTTGAGCCAAGGAGTTCAGAGCAGCTTGAGCAAGGGTGAGACCTTTTTCTACTAAAATAGAAAAATTAGCCAGGCATGGTGGCAGACTCCTGTAGTCCGAGCTACTCAAGTGGGTGAGGCTGGATGATTACTTGAACCCAGGAGTCTGAGGTTGTTGTAAGCTAGGCTAATACCATGGCATTCTAGCCTGGACAACAGAGTGAGACTCAGCCTCAAAAAAAAAAAGTTGTAATTCTCTTTGTAAAGTGAAAAACACACCTTTGGTAAATAAAATTAAAATACTGAACTTAAATATGAAAGGAAGAAAATACAAGCAAAGCTAAATAATAAGTTTTTTTTAAAAATATGTTTTAAGAAATGAAATACATGATGACAATCTTCAAAAAAATTAATGGAAACTAGAATTGTATTTAAATGGAATATTTTAGAAAAGGTTTTCACAAGATGCAAATATTTTTTAACTTTTTACTACATCCAATCAATCAAAATAATTTATCAAAATGTGTTACAACCAACAATTGACATCATCAAGTCCACTCTGATTTATTTGCTCTGAAATACATATTTCAGAGTGTTTGTAAAATGAGATTAGAAATACTTTTTAAACAGTAGTTTCATAAGCCATTTATTACATAGTGTGAATTTTATATTTATTATGACTCATTTAATTAAATTTACATCTTAATATTAATAGCAACACTTAATAACATATTTATTATTAAATAATACCTTAATATAAATAACATTTAATAACATATTTGAACATAAGCAGTTATAATGAAAAATTAATATCCACCTATTTTCCCTGTTTATATTTCTGTTTGATTTTGATAAAATATTAGCAATATTTATTTATTTCAAAAATTGACTATGCACTATGATGACTAATAATATGTTCAAAATAATCTTGCCGGAGGTTTTTCGGAAGATGGCAGCGGTGACAGTCTGGTAGTTCATCACTCTCCAGTCAGCAGGTGAGAGGGAGGGAGTACTGGACCTTTCGCCGTGTGAATTGTCGGAGTGGATGAGCACTTGGCAACGCACAGCGATTTGCTGGATTGTTGTGTTTGAAATATAGTTCATAACCACGGAAACTGCTGTAAACTGTTTCCCCCTGAATGGCGGAGGTGCAACCGGCCCCTCCCACAGGGAGGACAGCAGGTCGCAACTCACAAAACCTAACTGGGAAAAAAATTCCACCGAAAAGTGGATCTCAGAGTTTGATGACCAGAAAGACACACTGCTAGGTCCCACAGGGACCCGCACAGCTCAGGCGCGAGGTGGATACAAACTTATTGGAATGCCCAAAATGGTGAGCGTCTTTTCCCCAGATCATTGGGAATAGGTGTTCTGTCAGTGCTACCCCAGGGGCAGAATCCTGGTGAGGTCTGACGGTGCAGGGGGCCCGGGATCCTGTG
>CAUYRH010093858.1:0-34519 GCA_963574655.1 Perodicticus potto
TATTTTTAAATTATTTTTTATTGAGTCATAGCTGTGTACAATAATTCAGTCATGGAGTACAGTGTGCGGGCTTCACATACAATCGGAGATATTTTTATCAACCTGATTGATATAACATTCATGATATTTTCTCATTTACTATGTCACATTTACTTCTAAGGCAGGGAAAGAACCACGGGAGAAACACACAGGTAGACGCCGTGTGACTGGCAGTGTTCTAATTCTGGGGTGAAGTCATGAGTGTTCTTGTTTTTCCACTTCACAAAGTACATAGACATTTTATGCTTTATAATGAAATATTTTTATATAAAAATATCACATTAACTTTTCAAAAAATGATGTTTTCTAAAAAATCAGAGAGATTTTTGCATATAAATTGATTTCTTACCTAAAGCATTGTAAATTTCAATCAATTTTGTTCACCCTCTCCTCTCATTAGCGATTATCTGTTACCTACATTACAAACAAGACTGCTCGAAAAGTCAACTAAACTTCAGAGAAGGAAGGGAACGTGTGGCTGGAGAAACTGCTGTATTCCTTCCCCCAGCAGCTGATGAACTTGGGTCTGATGAGAACATGGGAAAAGTGCTGGGAATGGGGTTGTACCGGGTCATCAGGTGAAGCGTCCAAGCTCACACCAGCTCTTCCTTTGTTCGGAATCAGCGTCCTCTGCAGATAACCCGAGGGACTGGTCATGGCATTGCACAGGCCATTAGCTTCTCCTGCATCGCACTTCTTCTTTCTGGCCTTCAGTTGTTGCGGGAAGATGAAGCCCAACAGAGAGAAAGAGCACCCAAACACCACGTTTATAAGAGAAAGGGCTTTATTCACCGGCCGGGAGCTTTCGGCATAGAAGAATTCCAAATGGCCACGCTCCCCGACTGGCCTGGTCTTTCCCTTTTTATCCACAGTCAAAAAGTTCCACCCCACAGGTACCCTTCTCATTGGCCAGTTTGAATCGAATGGGAGATGCTAGTCCAGCCCCCACAGAACTTCAGTATTTCACAGAACTTGGAAATTTCCAAGTTTTAGGAAATCAAGTTAACAAATTCCCAAGGGCTGAGTCACCATGGAGAGGACCCTGCAGGTATATCCGTGTGGTCTCCTTGAGAAGACCTGTTCTCCTAGACCTCACCCTTCTCGGGTATCCTCTCTCGTAGTGAGGACCTGCCTTTAACTGCTCCAGTGGCTACAGGTCCTGTTCCAGGAAGGAAGATGATAAGGCTTCATTTAAGATGAGATTTTAATCTTGTCCAAATGGATTTGTCATCACTGTGCTGAAAAAGTAAAATGTGGCCCTAATTCATCTTCAATTATAAGAACTGTTAGTTAGTTCTGCCTGGGAACAGATACACTGACCGAGTGAGGCCATTTGCACCTGTGCTGAACACAATGTTTTAATTTTTCCTGTTTCAGGGACACTGGATTGTCACTAATGACAGTATCATTTTGCAAGATGGAGCGTCCAAGTGGGAATCATCTGATTTTATTTCGATTATGAAGCAGTGAATTTAAGAAAACATGAGAGCATTCATCTTTAAGGAAGCACTGACCCTGAGTGTACCAAACGTACAGAAAAGGGCACCTGTGCTAAGCCTGCAGCTTAACAGGTTTCCATAAACTGAACACAGTGGGGGCCAGAGCAAGAAACAGAACATCCAGAACTCAGGAAGCCTCCTCATGTTCCTACCCCCTTTTTTCTCCTGGAATTATTTATTCTAAAAATTTGGGAAATATAGAAAATCACAAAGAGAAAAGGCAGAAAGGCAAGTCTCTAAGGAGACAGCTATCGGCTCCCGGGTGCCCATCCTCCCACTGGTTCTCAGAGGTGAGATTCGCTTTCCGTTTGGAGAGTTTTTCTAAGTCTTAGACTCTTGATGAAGTTTTTCTTCCCAGGTCTGCTATTTCAGTTTCAGTCTTTACCTATGTGTCAGAATGAATTTTTTTTAAAAAAATGGATTCTAATGCTTCTTAGAGCAGGTGAATTAGGAGTCCAAATGCCAGCTAGGAAGGAATATTGATACAAGTTCACACCTACATGTTCTGCCCACAAAGGCCTGAAATTTCCTTCTTGGGAATTCATTTCTTATTTTAGCATTAACTTCTCTCTTTAATACGCTACTACTGTTTACATAATATTCAGCCTCTTACTCTGAATGAATAACTCAGGTGAGTTTCAAGTAATCTACAGACGGAAAATGTGTAAAGAACTGAGGGCACCAGGTGGGAAGAGTTGGGGTGAAGCTGTGACAGCAGGGGAGAGGGACAATCAGGGTGTGAGAGAATCTCTGCCACGTCTTCCCCACTGTCTCCGTGTGGCCGGCACCAGGCTGGGGAATGTCTTCTCTATTCTCTCTCTCCACCTGCAGGATTGTCTGTCTCTGTTTCTCTATCGTCTGCTCTCTCTTTTCTTTTTATCCATCTGTGAGTAGTCAGAACAGTTCTTGGCAAGGCATTTTACCAGCAAGGAGAGAGGAAGTCACTTGAAGGTGAGCTAGAGATGAAGTACGTTTGCAAGACAATGCGCAGAAAGAGAGGTCAGGTGAGGTGGACGTAGGCTGTGCATTTTATGATGGGATACGGTAAGATCGTCTTCTGATGTTGACATTGGCTTAACACCCTCATAACCTTGCGATAGTGAGGTCCTGAACTCAGAGAGCAAAAAGAGAAGAGGTGTCACAGAGGGAGACGGACAAGAATTAGCAGCTATGGGCTAGAGCAGGAGGCAAGACGAACTCTCGGTGTTCGTCACCTGTCGGTGAGTAAGAGAATACTGTGGCCATTAAGATCAATGGGGCAGTAAATGTCAGAGGCTGCTTAGGAGGGTGTGAGGGTTTTTTTTTTTTTTTAATTCAGGTTACTGTGAAGGTATAAAAACCAGCAAATTTTTGGATTTGCTAGGTAGAGCCCCTCTTGTAGTGTCCCACACACGGAAGGCAAATGCCATATACCCCAACCTTGTGCCCTTTAAGTGGGAGCACATCAATTCTCCTTCCTCTCCACCTTCCCTCAGGCTCCTCCCCCTGACTTCAATAGAAGTAGGTTTTTCTCCTACGTGGATGCGTGTTAGATTGTTACTGTCTTCATAATAAAACAGAGTACATTGGATACTAGCTTCTCCATTCTTGTGATACCTTAGTGAGAAGATTGTGCTTCAACTCCATCCAGGTTAACAGAAAAGATGTGAAGTCTCCATCTTTTTATGGCTGAATAGTACTCCATGGTGTACATAGACCACAGCTTGCTAATCCATTCCTGAGCTGTTGAGCATTTAGGTTGTTTCCACATCTCGGCGATTATAAATTGAGCTGCGATAAACAGTCTAGTGCAAATGTCTTTAGGATAAAATTATCTTTTTCTTCTGAGTAGATGCCTAGTAGGGGGATTGCAAGGTCAAACGGGAGGTCTCATTTGAGTTCTTTGAGGATTCTCCAAACTTCTTTCCAAGAAGGTGTATTAGTTTGCAGTCCCACCAACAGTGTAAAAGTGTTCCCCTCTCTCCACATCTGAGCCAGCATCTGCAGCTTTGGGACTTTGTGATGTGGGCTATTCTTGCTGGATGTAGGTGATATCTCAGGGTGGTTTTGATTTGAATTTCTTTATTCATTTGAGTTCCCTGTATGTCCTAGTAATCAAGCCTTTGTCAGATTTGTAATATGCAAATACCTTTTCCCATTCTGAAGATTGTCTATTTGCTTTAATTGTTGTGTCCTTAGCTGTGCAAAAGCGTTTCAGTTTAATTAAGTCCCGTTTGTTTACTTTAGTTTTTGTTGAGGACATGATAATTTGGACTTGGACACTGAAACAGAGGTGACGGCCCAGTAGGACATCCCACCAGAGTTAGCAAGTACACAAGTGAAAGGGCATCTGCCATTAGGAGAGCGCTCGGAACTGTGGATGGACACTGGGCTCATCTCACCAGATGTGAGGGTTGACCCTGCTGACAGATGGAATCCATTTGAAAGAGGGTATGCAGAGAGAAAGGGGAGGATATAAGAGCTTCTGGGGGGGGGGGAATATCTACATTTACAGGGTACAAAGGCCAAGAGGACTCAACACAACACTCAGAGAAGGAGTCACATAGGGAGGAGGAGAAGAAGCAGGGCACAGAGTTACAATTCAGCTCAGTCAACTCGGTGGAACAATGTTTATCAGGTGGCTACTGATAAGACCTGTTAGGGACTCGGAGGACGCTGAAGATAAGCCACACCATTCCAGGCCTTCACATGGGTTATAGTTTAGTAGGAGAAAATGGTAATTACAATTGCAATTGTGATATAGCAGGTCAAATACCCTGTTAAAATGAGAGCCATGTGTCTTTACCTTTCTGTGACTCAATGTGATTGTCTAAAACATGGCAACAATAATAGTGCCTGTGCCTTGAATTGTTATAAAGAGGAAATACCTGTAGACACTTGGCACAGTGTGAGGCACGTGGACACTACTCAGTAAGTGCTAGCTCCCCTTCTTCTGTTATTTTTGTTATCTTATTGTTGCTACGATAAGAGAAGCAAAGGGTGCATGTAAGATGGCTACGCTGGCCGTGGATGGCACAAAAAGGATTGGTGTGCAACTGGGAATGGAAGTGAAGAGGGCATGGAAATTGCTCTATTTAGAAAAAAGTAACGTGAAGGGGTCCAAAGGAGAGAGATGTACCTTTTAAGCAAAGGCAGGAAAATTGCAAAAAAGAAGTGGGCAATGGGATTAAATCCCACAAAGACTTTAAGGATGCTGAAGGCAGAGATAGACCCTCTGGTTTATTGAGGTGACTTTTGGAAGTCACCGTATTATGTGCTCAAAGTGCCCTCCACCAAGTTCCTATGTTGATGCTCTAACCACCCATTCCTCAGAACGTGGCTGTATTTGGAGATAGGACCTTTAAAGAGGTTATCAAGTGAAAATAAGGGAATTAGAGTGGGCCTTAATCCTATCTGACTTGTGGTCATAGACGAGGAAATTTGGACACATAAAAAGAGACAGCAAGAAGGATGTTGCTTGCACAGAGGAAAGATCAGGTGAGACTCAGCAAGGGGGACGGGGGAAGCCAAGGAGAGAAGCCTCAGAAGAAGCCAAATTTGTCAATGCTTTAATTTTTGTTACTGTTTTGTTCTGATTTTTTTTCGAGACAGAGTCTGACTCTGTGCCTTGGGTAGAGTGCTGTGGCATCATAGCTCATAGCAACCTCAAACTCTTGGGCTCAAGCAATCCTCTTGCCTCAGCCTCCTGAATAGCTGGAACTACAGGTACCTGCCACAATGGCCGGCTATTTTATTTTCTAGAGACAGTGTCTCCAGCTTGCTCAGGCTGATCTCTAACTCCTGAGCTCAAGCAATCCACTGGCCTCGGCCTCTCAGAGTGCTAGGATTACAGGTGTGAGCTACCATGCCCTGCCTAACACTTTGATCTGGAATTCTAGTCTCCAGAACTGTGAGCAAATAAATTACTCTGGCTTAAACCACTCAGCCACTTCTACTTTGTTGTTACAGCCCTCGCAAATTAATACACATTGTGACATTCAAAGAGAGCAGGTAAGCAATGCAAGGGGTTAATGTGAGTGGGTGAAGAGAAAATAGAAGCAAAAGTAATGGACAAGTAATAGATTTTTAAGGGAATAATATGTCTTGTCTTTTCCCTCAGGATATTTGATTAATGTAGGTATAGTCTCTTCTAAACGACTTTCAGAGTTATTCAATTTTAGTCTTGTTAATTCATTTTTGTAATAAAAGAATTTAAAAACATACCTCAACTTTATGGATAAATTACTTTACCTGTCTTTTATTGTAATAGCTGAATCCATCTTGTGAGCAAAGGGCAAACCACGGCATTTCCTTTATAATGATATTATCAGCAGCTCCCAAGTAGTAAATGTCATGGTTCCCCAGAGTCAGGATGATTCTATTTTTAGAGCACGGAGGGAGGAGCGAGCATGGGGAAGAGATATAAAAACATTGGGGGTAGGCTTTGTCTCTTTCTAAAATAATGTCCTTATTTCAAGTTCCAACTCCTAAATTATAGGAATAAAGCTGATAACACACATTGGACTAAAGCTCAAAAAATATTTAATGATCATTCAACAATGTTAAATAAGCAAAGGCAAGAATTCAGGTTTTGAAAGAATTAACTATTTAACTTGATTTCATAGCATCCTCCCAAATGAAGCCTCTTCTCATTTATGGAAAACTTACTATTTCTCTGGTCTCACCTGATGTTCTTATTTTTATCATTGTGATTTTTGTCATGTTGTACTTATAGCTAGAACAGCATTCCATCACTACTCCAAAGTATTCTGAATTCTACTCATATTTTAAGATCTGCTTAATTCCTTCTTCCCTTCCTGAGGCTTTGCATACACTGTCTAATGAAAGAAGCTCTGTTTATCATAATCTCTCTTAGCACTTACATTCTGTTCTACCAGAATTGGATGAAACAATTCTGGTAGAATTGATTGAAACTATAGCATTCCAACTTGGAAAGAGTCAGATTTAAATTTCAGATCTTTCATTTGATAGCCATTTAAGTTTGGATGAGTTGGTTAATTTTTTAATGAACCTTTATTTTTCTTGCAAAAGTAAATTGGTCTTGAGTATGTTAAATCAGCCTTGCATCCCTGGGATGAAACCTACTTGATCATGATATATAATTTCTTTTAATATGTACCTGTAGTCTTTTGGCTAGGATTTTATTGAAAATTTTTGCATCAATATTCATTAGTGAAATTGGTCTAAAGTTCTTCTTCTTCTTTTTTTTTTTTTGCAGGTTTTGGCCAGGGCTTGGTTTGAACCCACCACCTTTGGCATATGGGGCCAGCGCCCTACTCCTTTGAGCCACAGGCACCGCCCTGAAGTTCTTTTTAGTTGGGCCTTTTTCAGGTTTTGGTATCAGGGTGAAGTTTGTTTTATAGAATGTGTTGAGGAAGGTTCCTTCTTTCTCAATGTTTTAGAATAGGTTCTGCAGTATAGTACAAGCTCATCTTTGAAGGTTTTATAGAATTCTGGTGTGAAGCCATCTGGTCCAGGGCTTTTTGTTGTTGTTGGAAGAATTTTCATTGTTCCTTCAATCTCACTGCTTGATATTGGCTTGGCTTCTGTTCAGGTGAGACCAAAAAATAGATGGCCAGTTTAGACTGGACCAAGCCTATCAGAGGCTGAGGTTCCTACCTGGAGTCAGAAGCTGTTGGTGGGGGAAAGATGGGGTGGTGCCAAGAAATCTTTCCAGGATTGCTGGTCAGTTTCTTCTGTTCTTGCTTTCCTAAAATGGTGATACTTTTTTTGGTAAATGAAGTTGTCTTTACTATACTCCATATACTGTCTCCTATAATGTTAATATTTATTCATTAACATTCATTATTTATTGGGCACCTACATGTCAAACATTGTACCTAATGATATGTTCGTGAACTGAATAAACACAATTCCCGACTACATTTTGAAGTTTTAATATTTTTTTGCATGTTTTGGCCAGGGCTGGGTTTGAACTTGCCACCTCCGGCATATGGGGCCAGCGCCCTACTCCTTTGAGCCACAGGTGCCACCAATGAAATTTTAATTTCTATGTATAACTCCACTTAGGCACAGGAAATTGGAAGAGTTATATCAATTTATGTAATCATTATCTTTAGAATGAAGCCTTCCATGACCTCCTATTTAAAAATACAACCCCTTCCAACTTTCCTTCCCTGCTTGATTTTCACCTCAGCGTTGCACAAACACAGCACGTGTTACACTCATGAATCACATTTACTGTCTCCATTACTAGGTTGCAAGTTTATGTCAAGGTCCTTCTGGATCAGAAAAGTCAGGAAAGCTATTGGGTATGGTGGTCATGAGTGGGCCTTTGAAGTCATGAAGTTCTGGGTTCAAATCCCTACTCTGTCACTTCCCATGACACTTTAGACAAATCATACACCACCCTACCCCAGCCTCAGTTTCTCCCTCTGTAAAATGGAGCAGGGAGGGATGTATAATAACATTAATGACACATAACTTTTCCAGGTCAAACAAAATGGGATGATTTATGTGAGATATGTAGCAGGGTAGTGGGGTGTATGGCCTTTTAGAATTGCCCAGCAAATTCAAGTTATTATAGATAAAAACTGAAGCTTTCCTTCCTTCCTTCCTTCCTTCCTTCCTTCCTTCCTTCCTTCCTTCCTTCCTTCCTTCCTTCCTTCCTTCCTTTCTTTCGACAGGTTCTTGGCCAGGCTGGAGTATAGTAGCATGATCATAGCTCACTGCAGGCTTGAACTCCAAGGCCCAAAGTACCCTCCCCCCTCAGCCTTCTGAACAGCTGGGACTATTGGTTCTTGCCACCCATAGCTGTCTAATTAAAAAAGATTATTTTATGGAGATGGGGGTCTCACTATATTGCCCAGGCTGGTCTTAAACTCCTGGTCTCAAGGGATCCTCCTACCTCAGCTTCCCAAAGTGCTAGGATTATAGGTTCGAAGCAGCGCTCCTTGCCAACTTTTTAATATTTGTGTACAGCACTAAATTTTCTCCAAAGATACAAATCAATGCACTCACCCAAACAGGAGCTGTCCACCTGAGCATGTGTTATTTTTGCCACCTAGCATCTGGTACCCACTTTTGGCATTTTACAATTTCTTCCTGAATAAATTATCTCTCTCCCATTATTCGCGAATTTGATGGTACAGAAGGGCACAACGCGACCAAGACGATCACGCCTGCTACCTGGGATCTGGGAACTTGTGGGGAAAGATACAGAGGCAAGAACAATTGCAGCTCACTCAACCCAGCGTCCACCAGGCCGTGTACAGTTGCTCCGAGCTGCTCTAATTTCCACCTCGATTACCTGATGTCATAAGGCAGACCACATTCCAAAATGAATTCCCTTTCAGGTTAAGTTGACCAATGTCAAATTACATCTCTTTCAGCAAAGAATCGGTAGACCCTCTGAAGGCACTACAGCGTTCATTCTCACGAGTCCTGGGAGTCGTTTGGGAAAGCCTTGATATATACGACGTGGTGTTGACTTGCTTTCCCAGTTCCTGCCAGAGACTTGGGCTCGCTCTTGGCACTCATGTACATTGGAGGCATTTCATGCCATTATTACTTGTCCGTGTCCTCTATACTTTTACTTAATAACTACTCTTTTTTCCCATGAAGAATGGAGTTTAAGTCTGCATAGAGTCAAATCCATATTGTGATTAAAAAGCTTCGTAAGGGGATTGTCCTATAATCTAGATTCCTGGTTTTCTATTTTCTTTCACAGTCTCCCCCCTTTGTGATCTCGGGGGGGGGGGGGAATTTCTAGCTTGTGTCTTTCTTAGTACTTTGCTGCTTTGATTTGTTAAATGCCAGGAATTGGATACTTATCTTTCTTCTTTGCTTTGAATGTCTGTCTCCAAAAGCCCCGTATTTTAATCATTATGATCACTTAGTTTAATTTTGTACCTACCAGGAGAGAGTGTCAAGGGATATACTGATGCTCCCCATGGTAAAGGCAAGACCAGGTAGTGGCAATTTTTCCTACTCCTTGGGTCCTTTGCTCCCCATTCCTACACCATTGTTCTTTTCCCTTGTATAAGTGTCCAGCCTCTGCCTCACGTCTTTCCCTGACATGTCAGCTATCACTTTCTGTATAATGAACAACTTCAAGGTCTCAGTTAATACCAACAAATCTTCATCTTTCTCATCAAAGTACAGAGAAAGACATAAGCTAGAAGGATCCCCAAGGATCTCTGGGTTAACTTGGCTTCAATTCAGCTGACGCTGAGTCCAGGTCCGCTCCTCGTGTCTCCTCACTCTTCTTGGATGGGTGTAGATGGCAGAGATGCAAAACCTCAAGCCAAACCCTGTGAGCCTAAAATTTCTTCTTGCAAGACAGGTGCTGCAATTCATCAGCCAAAGCAATTCACAAGGCCAGGACCAACATCAGTGAGGCGGGAAACACATTCTACTTACCTGGTAGGAGATGCGGAGTCACGTGATGGGCGAGTGCAGGGACAGTTAGTTCTGCAACAAGGTGTGAGGCAGGAACTGGAGAATATAATCTGGTCTGCACAGTGCTCAGCTTTGCTCAGCGCACCGTGGCGCCCCTCTCATCTCACACTGTCAGAACCCAAGGCAGGCTAAGGGAGAACAGAAGGAAGTTTCTACTTTCCTAAATAATGCAAGTCCATTTACACTGAATCTTGGAGAGGGAGGAAGGAGATGGCAATGTTTCATGATGTCTGACTAGAACATTCGGGCCATTATTTTATCGGAACTCTCTTTGCCCTCTAGACAAAGTGCTCTGTGTGCATTTTAATATATGAACATAACTTTCATTAAATGCGATATGGCAAGCACAGTGCAAGTGCTTTGGAGCATTATCTTTAAACATGCCTATAAAAATCCGGTGGAGATTGTAGATAAAGAAACTACAATTTAGAAAGGTTAAATCGGTTTCCAAAAATGTAAAAGAAAACGCATTGTTCTGTACCCCTGGCAATAAGTAGTCAACGGAACTGCTTTACACCTAGTTACTGGATCAACCACTGCTGCAGTGAAGATGCTTTTACAAACCAACCACTCCCCTTTGCTTTTGCAAGTTAGCCCACCAGGACTCACTCCAACAGACACTTCTCTGAGTTTTAACCAATCAGCAACGTTCTCCCTCCCCTGGCATCAGGCTTCCGCAGATGGACTTATCTGCACCTCTGCAGGTCTCCTTGAACTGTATGCTTTCCCCAAATCCTTCTGAAGACCAGCAGAGCCTGTGTCTGACCAAGAGCATCTGCTCTTTCTTGCTGAAAGCAACACATTCAGCTTTGTGTTTTTATTTCAAATATTGTGTGATGGTTTCATTGTCCTTGCCAAAGCTTGCACAGCTGGTGTGAACAGTCCAGTTAAGGGCAAAGCACACTTCCATTTGATTTCTGAACCTAAACTCCTACCCAGCCTGATCTCTACTGTCTCTTTTCATTTTCTGACAGTGAGTGTTGATTTTCTAGAAAGTTCAGCCTCTGCTGGCACTTCAACTCTGGATGGTTGTTTAAGTTTGTATTTCTTATTTATCCAACTATCTGGTAAGTGCAGTTGAATCTAACACTATTTCACCTTCTCAGTCCTGACTAATTCATCAGTTATTCATTTATTAATTTTAAATACATTCAGTGGAGGGTATTTTTAAATACTAACCACTCCATTGAAAAGTGAAGGTGAAGAAATTAGGCCATGTTAGTCCTCACGGGCTGGCAGCCTAAATGATGGAAGAGTCAGAAAACGGAATTTCCGGGTGGAACAGGAACGTGAGCCCATAGATGTAAGGGAAGGGAGGGCCTGTGGGGAAGAGCTCCGGGGTCTGACTTTGGCTGTGGGCGCTCATTATGAAACTTCCAAATGGCTGATATTTGTGTATTTGTTCTTTGGAGCAAACAATTCTTTCAGAGTTAAGGGGAGTGTCCTCAAGTTTGCTAAGATTCATCAAAAGTCAAACACCGAATCAGGAATCGCACGGATCCAAACCTGACTTGTTTCAGAAGAGGCCGCATCATAAACATGTGGTTTATCAAGTGGCAGAAATTACATTTAAGAGAATGCCATTTTCTGTATCTATTGCCCAAAATGTTAGTTTTTATTTTTCTTACCAAGTACAGTAACCTCATCTAACACCGAGTGTCATGCATTTGCAGATAATTGACTCAGAAGTTGTGAAAATACGAAGAAAACCTGAATGATAATCAGTAAAACAGGAGGTAACTTAATAAGGAGGCAGATGTTCACTGTGGTCATCGTTCTACTGACACTGATGCCTTTTTATTTTTGATACGAAGATATCATTCTGGATTACTTCCCACTTCCTTCCTTTGTACGCTACCAGTTTTTGAAGCATGATGTAATCACTAACGTGACAGTTTTGTACGCAAGGAAAAAAAATGTCTAGTTTATACAGAAGATGTCAGCGCTTTAGGCACAGAAGCAATGTTTTCATTTAGTCTTGACTAATGACTGGGCACAGCCTCAGATTTCAGTACTTTTCTTGCTTTTCCCAAACAACTTTGACCTCTGCTGATTAGTTTCCTGGCTGAGCCAAGAACGCACAGCCACTGCTTAGTATTTGTTTCTTCTGCGGAGAGAGTGACTGGCTCTTGGGTCTGCTCGAGATGCACTGGCTTAACAAGAGGGACGTGGGAGCTGCTGAGCTATACGGATTGTGGCCTCTGTGAACCAAAAAGACAGGAAGTGCGTCTCAAAAGGTCCAAGGCTGCGAGGAGGCATGGTTTGATTGTAACGGCTGAGGACCAAGTTTACCTTTGGCCCTTTTCTTCCTTACAGAACCCATGTGCTCTGGACTGCCCGGTCCCTCCACTCCCTCTCACAACTTTTGACTTCCTATCTAGACATTTCTTCTTGTGTTCTGAATCTATATTTGAAGAATAACTGTTACAGGCAAGTTAACAAGTCTAATAATTAGGCGTGTTAACAAGTCCAGCATTCACTCCAGAAGCTAACTCATCCCTGGTGTCAGATAAAACTTCTTCCACTATCAAAAAGCATGACAATAGTTGTAATTTACTGGCCACTTGCTAAGTTGCCCTAAAGGCCTCATTGTCTCTAATCCACACAGAATTCGTCCAAAGCAAGTGTTATGATTTTGCCCATTTTACAGACTACAAATCTAAGATTGAGAAAATTAAGTCAATTGCTCCAAGTTCTCATCACCATCAAGCCGTCCAAGCCAGCAAAGTCCTGGACTTTCCCAGGCAAACTCTTGTTCTTTAAGTAGTGCCACCTTCCAAGTATTGGTGACTGACAATGGTTCCAAGGGACATTTGTAGTTTGACCAGAACAATAACAGAAACCTCTAGAGATAGATGTTCAAGAGAGAGCTTTCCTGAAGTTTCTCAAATAAGACCACACGAGAAAGTGTCCTGCTCTCTAGGTCAGGACAGCTGTGCTCGCCACGTGAGTAGATGTTGTGGAGAGGCAGGAAAAAGCCCAGGGAGATGTGTGGCCCCTTCCCTGCGTGCCCAGTTCTTTACCACCTTCTTTGTATCAGTAATCAAAGGAACTGTAGAATCTCAAAGCAAAGAACGACAGAACATTAATGTTGGGAGTGACCCTACAGGTAATTCCTGGTGAACCCTTCATTGCAGAGAGGAAGAAACTGAGCTGGGAATGAAGCAACTCCAAGTTACCCCGCCAGGACGCAGGTGGTGGAGTCACAACTCAAGTCTCCCTCTCTCGCTCTTTCTCCCTCTTTCCCTTTCTTCTTCCCTCCCTACCTATTTTCTTCCTTCTACCCTTCCTTCCTACTGTCTTTTCTCTCTCCTACTCTCCCTCCCTTCCTTCTCTCCCCCATCCCTATTTTTTCAGTGTCCATTATTTGCAAGTCCCTTGGTATTGAGAACACAGCAGAAGAAACACATTAGGGAAAAACCCAGCCACGAGGGAGTCTACACTGTAGTGGTAGAGACAACTACGTATAAAAAGCCAGTAAAATTTGAAGGCCAGATGTGATAAGAGCTGTGGGGAAAAGTGCACGAGGGAAGGCTGATACAGAGAGCCAGAGGGAGTGATGTGCTGGAGTCAGTCGTGCGTAAGGAAGCCCGCCAGGAAGAGAATTCTGCAGCAGCAGAGAGGGAGTGTGCTTGGACTTGAGGAAGAGCAAGAAGGCCGGGGTGGCCGAGAATAGGGAACGACGGACAAAGCCCCAGGATGGCCTTTAGATCAACCTCATCGCCTCTTTTTAAGAGGCTTATTTATGATGAATCTGACTAATGTCTCCTTCATGGCCATGACTAAGCTCAGAGACCTTCCAACTTCAGATACTTGGTGGAGGATGAAATGCCCCTGACCAGCAGTCAGACTGCCTGGACACAAGTCCTGTCCTATTTTACTTGCTTAACTTCCTTCCTATTCTCTGCAAAAGGAGGATGGTGGGAGCTTTTATGAGGATTGAAGAAGATAAGAAAGGTAGTATACGTTTGAAAGTGGATCATCTGAGTAATTGAAGTCAGTTAATTTGAAAGTTTTTTTAAGGTATTTTCTTTCTTTTTTTTATTAAATCATAGCTGCATACATTAATGCAATCAGGGGGTACAAGGAGCTGGTTTCCTATACAATCTGAAATATTTTCATCAAACTGTTTAACATAGCCTTCATGGCATTTTCTTAGTTATTGTGTCAAGACTTTTATATTCTGCATTTAGTAAGTTTCACCTGTACCTGGAAGTATTTTTTGATCATGTTACCAACCAACTGACTAATTGATAATAAATCTTTTGCACATTTATCAATAAAAGAAATAATGTGTGACTGGGTATTGTGGATAAAGTTGATAGTGATTGATGCTAAGACGCATAAAGGCTATTTCTTCTGGTATTAAAATGTTATTGTTGCATTATCTAACAAAAAGATTGAAATTCTAGAATTTACCCCTATTTACTTGTGAGTTTTCCAAGTCACTATGGGTTCAAGAGAGTCAAAAAATAAAGTTTTGAGAAAATTACCCTATTTGTTTTTACCCAGTTTTTTCAAGAATGAAAAGAAAGTCTGGTGGGTCTTCGTTCTTTTCACAGGTAAATTATTCAGATACTTAGCCTGACTTTTTGTTTACATACACCTAAAAAGCAGGAGAATAAAAATTAGAGCTCAGTATTCTGACTGCCATGCACTTCTACAGTGTATAAACTTAATTAAAATTTGACTGATGAATTCCTGGTGTTATCGGCAGACTCGGGAAGTTAAAGGAACCACTGAGTTTCACCGTTCTGGCTGGAGGTCATATTCTGTACTCAGTATTTCAGAAACATTAATTTGGCAATTGTGCAGCTAAATAACTGCTCTGTAATAATAATCAGTGTCTATTAATGACTTGAAATGCAATTAACAGAGATAATTTTTGATAATTTGAATGAATGGAACAGAGCCACCTTCTTTCATGGGAGATCACAGAAAACAGGCGTCTGACTGTCAAACTGGAAGGCAGGATCATTCTGCCAGCCCTGATGGTTATAAAAGTTGTTTATGAAGCTCCCAACACATGTTTAAAAATGATCCTGAGAATAACAACAGATAAAACGTTTTAATCGATGAGGCCAAGATCGAGGAATCACGCAGTTTCACAACGTTTATTATTAAAAACAAATCATTTCTAGCAACTCCAGCAAATGGCAAGTCATACTTGGCAGCAAGCGGTCAGTGACATGTCCCTGCCGGAAACAGTTGCCTGCAGTTCATGCCTAAGAGTTCTTCCCACTTCCTCCTGCCTTGAGCAGGAACTAGATGTCTGGAGCCGCACAGCCATTTCTCAAATGTGAGGTACAAAAACCCAGAGCGGATGTTGGGAAGTGCAGCAGCTGTTCTCCAAGCATGAGACACAAACATGCAAATGAGAGAGATCCCGAGACCTGGCTTTGTTGAAGAATTAACCGATGTCAGCCATTAATTCACCCGAGTTATTTATTTATTCATTTCATTTAAGGATAACCAGTTGAGGTAGAACTGCTTTTTTATTGTTAGGGATTCATTGAGGGTACAAAGAACCAGGTTACACTGATTACATTTGTTAGGTGAAGTCCCTCTTGTAATTGTGTCCTGCCTTCCGGAGGTATGACAGACACTGTGACCCCACACCCCCCTTCCTTCCCTCTCTCCGCCCCCCCATTCCTCCACCCTCCACCATGGACTAGGTCATCAACTGTCCTCATATCAGAACTGAGTACATTGGATTCCTGCTTCTCCATTCTTGTGATGCTTTACTAAGAAGACTGTGTTCAGCAATTCACGTTTGTTCCCTCATATCTGGACATGTCATTCAACACAACACTTAGCATCATCTTTCATCCTCTTCCGCAGCTGTTGGGAAGTCGACCATCAGTTGTTCATTTGCAGGTAATGTCTGTTTTTTTTGTTTGTTTGTTTCTTTACTGTTTTTTACTTTCCCTACACCATGCACCAGCCTGGGTTTCATTGTCTTTATCCTGCCTGACCCAGGATGCATCTTCAACGTGGGAGTTCACGTTTACCATAAATTAGGAAAATTTCTATCATTCCCTTGAATATTGATTCTCCCTCCACTATCTCCCAAAGATGTACTGGACAAAAGTTGAAGCTTCTGAATTTAGTGTTTGTTTCTTTATCTTCCTGTTTTCCTTCTGTTTGTTGCATTCTCAGGAATCACCTAATTTAATTTCCGCTTCATGCGTATGTTTTTTCTTCAGCTCTGCCTAATCTTCTGTTTAACTCAAGCACATTTTACTATTGTTTTTGGAAACCAACGTGGTCTCTGAGAGTGTACTTCTTTCTAAAATCTCTTCTGCACTGCTCTCTGGCTGAGGGGACTGACCTGCTGGCTGTCCTGTTGGGAGACCTTCTGAGCTCCTTGTAAGACATTGGTTTTTCACATTATTTACCATTTTTTTTATTATGGGCTTATTTTTATGTGTGATGTGTTTCCCTGTGAGGCTATTGTTTCAGCTTTTGAGGTGACTCTCTTTTGTTCTGGGTTATAGAAATACACAGAAGTTTTGAGCACTCCAAAGGAATTTCCAGTCCAAGATAAAACAGTGGAGTATAAATGTCTAAACACAACAATTGAATAAGTGAGGTGAATGATATGTTGACCAATTTGATGTGAACATTGTCGATTGCATATAGAGTCAGCACATTGTACCCCATAAATGCAGTAGTATACACAGTTATGATCTAATACAAAATGTTTAAAGAAAAAACCCAGAAAAGGGTGGTGCCTGTGGCTCAAAGCAGTAGGGCGCTGGCCCCATATACCAGTGGTGGCAGGTTCAAACCAGCCCCGGCCAAAAACTGCAAAAAACAATCGAACAAACAAACAAACAAAAAAAACCCCCCAAAACAAAATAAAGTTTTAGAGTAAATTCTTAGTTTCATATTCTTACAAATTATAGACTTGGTCTTATACATGGTCTAATGTGGCATTCTGATTTCTCACAGGACACAGCTTTTGTTTTCACCCAAATTTCTGGACAGAGTAGATTCTGGATTGTTTCCTGCTCTGGGAATAGAATTTTTCTACACAGAAGTATCATCCTTCCAAGATTCTGGTTTCATGAAGGTGGTCTCAGTTCCAATTCTCATTTTGACTTGACCCAAGACCAAACCTTCTGTCCTTGCACATTGAAACCTCAGCCCTGGCCACTAGGAGCCACGTGTGTTTGGTGTCACCTGTGGGTGCTGTCACATGCCTTTGAATTTCCTGTCTCTCGTTGGGCCATTTCCATTTTTCTCTTTGTGCTTGACTGTAAATTAGACTTTTTTTCTTGTGTATTTAGCCAGCTTTTGTATGCATTTGCAGTGGGAGGGGCTTCTCTGTTAAGTTCACTTTCCACTTTTCCAGTATTGTCTAAAGTTTTATTAAACCAAGAAGTTACATTAATCAAGACACCAGCACCTGTGGAGTATTCACTCGTTTCTTATTCTGTGCAGCTGGGTACCTTAACAGATATTGGCAGTACATCAGAATGCATAAAAATATGCAATTTAAAATCAGAGCTCGTTAGATTGTAATTCCATCTACATCGTTGGCAAATGATGTTCTGTCTCTAAGGCTGACTTTACTCAACATGGATTAGTAGTCTCCACAGGAGAATGCCTGGCAGAGAAAAAGTGAAATAAGAAATTTTAGCTATATTTACTACAGTGTATTGTTATCTTTTTTTAGGTCAGCATTTGATGATCATAACCTAACTTCCTGCCTTATCACTGCATGCAACTTTTTCTCCATACATTTATTTTTTCAGTTGCTCCAGAAACTGAATGAAAGTCACGTCTGTTCTAATAAATTCTTCACACGTTTCCACTGGTTTTACACAATGAACATTCTTGTATTCTTAATTGCACTGGCATCTCTAGATCGAAAACACTATTCTTTAATCCTGTTCATTTGCCCTGCTAAGATGTGGTATAGGAACGGTCGCATCTTGATGTCTGATTAGTATTAGAATTATTTTACCTTGCTTTGTCACATTTCCAAACATCAGACTGATTTTCTTTTCACTTCCCAGGGTATTTCTTCCCCTAGAGCATTTAAATAATTTAGAATTTTTAATTCTCCAAATTAAATAACTATACATTTTTGTATAAAAATAATGTAATCCAAAGAGCTTATGAAATAAAGATAATGGTTTCTTCCATTTCAATTACGACCAGGAGTTATGGAAGGGAGGAGTAAAACTCAGTGGAAATGAGAACGAATCCCAGTGACGTCAATAGGATCAAAGCTCCAGTAACATTACCTTAAGCAAGATTAATTTGAAATGTAATATACCTAAGAAGCATATTCATATATGCACATTTTCCCAGTGAGATTGAACATTGTTTTAAATGAAACAAATAAAGTTAACTGAATATATATTCTTGCTAAATTATTTCAGCTGAGCCTGAAACCCGACATTCCTATGGGATTCTGTCTTTCCAGCCTTGTGTTACGTTTCTAGCCCTCCTCTAGTTAAGGACTGAAAAATAAGTCAAATTCAACAACAAGACAAGGCACCAAATGCAAGTGTTTTATGCTTTTGTTGGTCAGTTTGATTACATGTACATACATTCAATTCATCTTTTCTACAAACCAGAGTTCTGTTACATTGCCCTTCTCTACTGTTTTTATTTTCAATTTATTCATTTTTGGTCTTTAGTGTTTACTTATTTTGTGCTGATTTTTACTGTTTTTCTAGTTTCCTGGGTGGAATTAACGGTGTCATTTGTTGAGACCTTTCCTATTTTTAATTACAAGAATCTAATGCTGTAAACTATTCCCCCCAACGATGCTTTAGCTACTTCCTATAAATTGTCATTATTGAGGTCTTTTTTATTAACATTCATTTCGAAATATTTTTAGTTTCCTTTGTGAATTCCTCCTTGACATCTGGCTTATTTAAAATAGCATGGTTTAATTTGCAAGTATTTGGGAGTTTTCCAGATATATTTCTATTTACTTCTAGTTTAATTCCATTATGACTGGAGAACATATTTTGTATGATTTAAATTCTAAATTTGTTGAGTTTTGATTTATTTTCCAAAACATGATCTTATTATAGTGAATATTCTATATATACTTGAAAAGAATGTGTATTCCATTGATTTTGGGTGGTATGATCTATTATGGCAATTAAGGCAAGTTTGTTTTTATCAATATTTAGATGTTCATTTCCTTTCTGACTTTTCTACCCTCCTGTTTTATTACTTATTTAGAGGGAGTGATGAAGACCCCAACTATAAAAGCAGATTTGTTGTGTCTTTCTCATTCTGTTTGTCTTTGCATCGTATATTTTGAAACACTATTGTTAGGGGCATAAATGTTTAGGATTATTATGTCTTCTTGGTGAACTGGCCTCTTTGTCTCTTGTGACATTCTTTGTCCTGAGTTGTACATTATCACAAATTAACATAGTCCCCCTAGCTTTCTTTTCATTAGTGTGTGCATGCTGTATCTTTTAATTTATTTTTACTTGCAACCTAGATGTGTCTTTATATTTCAAAGTAGGATTCTTACAGACAGCATGGTTATTCTTTTTTTAGTTTTGAAACAGGGTCTCACTCTCACTTTGTCACCCAGGCTGGAGTGCAGTGGCCCCGACACAGCCCACTGCAGACTTGAACTGCTGGGCTTCTCCTATCCTCCTGCCTCAGCATTCAGAACAGCTGGAACTACAGGCTTGTGTCACTATACTGGGCTAATTTTTCTATTTTTTTGTAGGGACAGGGGTCTCACTCTTGTTCAAGTTGGTTTCAAACTCTTGGCTTCAATTAGTCCTTTCTCCTTGACTTCCCAAAGTGGTAGGATTATAACCAGCAGGTTATTCTTTTTAATTCAGTCTGACAATGTCTGGTTTCAATTTTTGTGTTTAGATAATATATGTAGACTATAAGTATTTTCATGGTTGATTAATACCTATCATCTCAGTTTTTCATTTTTCTTTGATTCTCTTTCTCTTCTGTTTTAGATTGCATTTTCCCTCAGTGCTTTTACGATTATTTTACCTCTATATCGGCTTATTATTTCTACCTCTCATTGTAATGTGTTTTTAATTACAATGAGAAGCCCAATTGTATTTGGGGGCTTACACTATACATCTTTAGTTCAAGTCTATCTTCAGGTAATGTTATTCAACTTCACATGAAGTGGGAACTGGAGTATTTTGAGTGTATTCTCACAATATGTGAGTTTCACACTCTGTGCTTTCTCTATGCTCAAAGCCCATAATACCTTGCTTAATTTTTACTTTAGACAGTCAGAGACATTTTAGAGAGATTAACAATAAGAAGTTCCAAGCAATGCTTGCTATTTTCCCCATCTGAGTTCTGAGTTGGGCAAAAGAGGTCAGGGCCTCATGTCTGTGCATTGGCCCCAGATAAGTGAGAAGCTGAAGTGGAGATTTGGGGGCGAGGTCTACTCCGCGCCCTCCAGAGCCGGAGACACAGGCTGCCCCAACTTCAGACTCCTCACCCTGGGGAGAGGGTAGGGCGAAGGCAAGTGAAAACATTGCAGAGCTTTCTTCTTGCTTCCAGGTTGGCTTAAAAAAAAAAAAAATTCAACATTTGCTTCTTGGCTGAAAACCGTTGCTGTTTTCTAGAGTGCAAAGTTGATTCTGACAATTTTTACCCGCCCTGGATGTCCTGTGGGACGATGAGGCTCAGGGCTGCCTGTAACACTATGCTATCTTGCTGATGTTGCTATTCAGTTCTGGGGAGTATTCATTCCGAATCAGCATATCCGGGAAAAGACAAAAAACTCAGCATTTTCCCACAATCCTTGAAAACCCTCATCAGGAAAGAAGAGAATGAGGAGAACATTTGGTGTAGGTCTGAGGGTCCGCAGTGGGTGTGGGTTGTGAGCAGGTCTGAGGGTCTACAGTGGGCTTGGGTCATGGGCAGGTCTGAGGGTCTGCAGTGGGTGTGGGTCGTGAGCAGATCTGAGGGGCTGTGGTGGGCGTGGGTCATGGGCAGGTCTGAGGGTCTGCAGTGGGTGTGGGTCATGGGCAGGTCTGAGGGTCCACAGTGAGTGTGGGTCATGAGCAGGTCTGAGGGTCTGCAGTGGGCATGGGTCATGGGCAGGTCTGAGGGTCCACACTGGGTGTGGGTTGTGAGCCGCTTACAGGGACTGCATGGGAAGGAGGCCAGCAAAGCTGAATGAAGAGTCCGTGCAGTGGTGCATTGAGGGGAAAACGCTGTAGGCTTTAATTTAGAAGTTTAGTTGCGGGGCAGAGGCTTGCCAAGCTCATGTTTTAGGAATAAGAATCATAAAATGCTGTATGGGGTAGATGGCAGGGTAGAGAGAGTGCAAACAAGTCATACACAATTATAATATTCTATCCTTGGTGACATTCTATGCAGGAATCACGACAGTAATAAAAAAAAACGATGGCCCAGTTACAAAGACATTCCAGGCAGATGTAACTAGTGCCAGCAGCAGGGCTTGGAGAATTTAGGTATGAAATTTTAAAGATAATAAAGGAAAGTGGATGACTCTCCCTTTGAAGTGAATTGTTTATTTAACTCAAACACACTTAATACCTAATTCCAGAAACATCTAGTGTCATTGTTTTATTTATAGTTCATGACTGGAGAGAATAAAATAAGAGACTTAAACGAATAGGGTCCCTCCACCGGCTCTGACAAATCCTGAATCAGAGATGGTCAGAGAAGTGAAGTCGAGTCATTACAGATAGAGACGTGAGCTGTGTTGCTACGACGCTGACTCATTCCTCTTGCTTATTGGCTGTTTCTCCAAAGGGAAGACAGACACAGGGACCCTTGAAGGTTTGCTTATGTTTCTTACCTTCGTGCAGTTGGGTCACCATCACTCAGTCTTATCCCAGGGAGGTGGCGTCACGATAAGATTAATCAGACGCCCAGAAAGAAACCCTCCTTTGGGTTACTTAGCATTGAAAAAATATTTTGTATTCAGCTTTTGATCTCAGATCTTTTGAACCCATTAAGGATGAGCTCAAAGAAGAGGAAACATATCCAGGAGTAATTCCAATGGGATTACTAAGCTTTCTATGCTGGCTAGAGAGCCCATAAAAATGATGCTTCGGGTTTAATGCAAGAGGAAGGGAAGTGAGGCATCTGCTAAAGATAGGTGCCAACTTAGGTGGGTCCTTTCGGAACGTATGCATGGAAACTGCCATAAACTTTAATCCAGATCCTCTCTCGCCCGAGAGCGCTTACCCAGCCACAATGAAAGGAAGGGTGGATTCTGTTCCTATGGAAGGACCAGGCACTGGCTTAATAAAGGCAGGACGCAGAAGACGTTGATACGTGGATACCACAACAAGACTGAACTTGGTTTCTGCTCCTGAGAGGTGTTGTGTGCATGCAGCTCACACTTTCAGAGCCACGCACTTTTAGAGGGACATTAATACATACTTTTGTTACCCTCATAACAGGTCTGAAAGTATTAGTATTTTTCCAGAGGAAAAAACGTTCCCCATGTCATGTGGGAAGGAGCAGGCCTACAGTTTGAATCCAGATCTATACTTGTCTAAAATCTCTCCTATTCATAAGAAGTGATAAAGAGTGATGTTCAAGAGTATGGTCTCCAGCACCACTGGCTGTGCAGCCTGGGGATGAGTTCTCTTTGCTGGGGTGGAAAGAACGCAGCTCTGGGCAGAGGTTCACTCAGAGGAAAGCCCCAAGTGAGACCTGTGATCGTCCCAGACTCTGGGAAGTGAGGGAGTGGGATATTCCCACACGTGTCGGGAAACATACCTGGCAAAACAGGACTTCGAAGGAAATACTGGTGATAATAATAGAGTTGAAGCATCATTAACAAACCAAGTGGAGGCTGCCCTGGGGCCTTGATATTTTTATAAGACATTATTTATTTTTTCCTTTTTCTTTTGGCTGCTTGGAGCCTTCGGAGAAATCCTAGCTCAAATATAAATGTATCAAATATAGAGGCTCACTTAGAGGAAAGCCCAAAGTGTCCTGTGTATATATGATACATTTATATTTGATTTTTATTTCCTTTTCCTTCCCTCCCTCCTTCCCTTCCTTTTTTCCTTTCTTCCTTCTTTCCTTCCTTCCTTTCTTTTTTCTCATTCCTCCTTCCCTTATTGTGAGAAGTTTTGCTTGTTTCAGAGTTTTGCTTATTTGTTCAAATTGGACAAGACTACCCCCTACAGAGATGGTCTTTAAAGAGACTGCTGGGATCCTACTGAAGTTGGGACTTATTTAACCAAAATGACAGGGAAAGCGTTGCCAGAAGTAGAATCAAAATCAGAATCTTTGCAAGATGCAGCAAGCTTGAACCTGCAAAGATGACATTGATGGTCGATTCTGAAAATGAGGCAAGGGTGAAAATAGGAGGGTTAGAAGCTATGGGGTGTAAGAACAAGACAAGGAATAAGTGAGGACAAGTTGAAGTTCTGGGAATCAGACAGGGCTAGGTTTTAATTTTTATGTGGCATTTGGTAAACAGTGCAGGTAATTAAAGGAATCTGAATGGACTTGGTATTTATTTTGGTTTGTGTCCGATAGCTTGGGTGTCAGCAGGATTCTCAATAGGGTGAATTCTACTTATAACATCTTGGATCTTTTCTTGTTATTATTGTTTGACCTTGAAAATACTTGAGCTGCACATAAATAAAAGACAAAAGATCTGACAGCTACTTTTCCCTTAGAAGGAGTATATGGATGTGAACGGGAAAGTGTTAAATCATCATTTGGGATCTAATCTTAGAAAAATCATGATGTCTCATTTCTCTTTGCTCCCATTGAAGCTGCAGAGAGATACAGGGCTATTTTCTACTCTTGGGTGAGAGGTGTCAGAGAAATGTAGATAGACCTTTCATTTCCGTAGCCCTGAACCGTGCCATCCTCACAATGCAACACGGGAAGCTTGCGGTTGGAGCTGACCACAAACGACTCCTTCCCATCCGCCAATAACTTGAGTTCAACTCAAATAGCAGAAATAGTCCCAAATAAGAAAGAGGCATATGGTAGCTCCACGTATCAGTTTATGCAGAGAAACATAGAACTGCTGACTTGCACGGACAGGCTTAATTTTCTTATCTCCCTCCCAGCGGAAAAGTGAAATCAAAATTATGGTTTACTGTCTAAAGCAGAGCGTGACTTACAGGGCATCCATATGACTCATTCCTGAGCCAGAGCTCTGTTTTTCCTGGTGAACTGTGACCCAGTTAGAGTCACCATGACCTTGGTAGTGTCACATTTACAACTGAACGGCCTGGGTAGTGGGGGCAGGGAGGGAGGATAACTCCAGGAAATATCAGATGATTTAAGTTGGAAATAATTCCTGTTATCTAGATAAGAAAAAAGTGGTAAGTGTCAAATTAAAAAACAAACAAACAAGCAGGTTTTGAAAGAATGAAGGTTGGTATTATTCAGAAGTATTACTGAGGACTGCGAGCTGGGAGGGTCTTCCCGAGAGTTTCTGTCAGATGGTTCCATCAGCTTCCAGGGCAGTTTGTATACAGGTGGCGAAGTGACTCTGCATGTGCTCAGAGTGACATTAATGTGCTCAGAAGTGACATCGGAGTGACATCTCATCAAGGTTTGGGTGTGACGGTACATTTATGGATTACAGAAGCAAAATCATTAATCCTGTCAGACAGATCTTATCTCACGTATAACAAGAGGCAAGGGTTAGGATGATTGAACTTATCTTTTCTAAAAATGCCGTGATCCAGGCAAAGACGTGGGAAGCCGTACTTGGTTCTGCTTATCGACTTGGGGACACTCTTTTGACGGGCTTCACACAGACCCTGACTCCGTGAGGAGGTCTGAGGAGGTCTGCTAGCAAGGGATTCCATGGAATTTTCATGGCAAGCAGCATGAGCAGCACCAGCTTCTTACGTTTGCTATTTCTATAGGTAACCACAGAGATTAGGTGTAGACATTTATTTACAATTTTAGATTGCCAGTCCATAAATGGAGACAGCTTCTGGATATACACATCCACACAATGTAAATAGAAGCAGATTACTTGTTTAAATTTAGGATTAATACGAGGGTACATATCATTAGGTTACGCTGTTTGCGTTGGTAAAGTCCAAGTTGTAGTTGAGCCCTTCACCCAGGAGGTGCGCCATGTACCCTACACTGTGACCATTAGGTGAGAGCTTACTGAGCCCCTTCCCCCTTCTCCAACTTGTGTTTTTCTCTCGTGTGGGCCTGTAGTTGTTCATCCACTAGCTTCATATTAGCATTGAGTACACCAGGGCTTGCTTCTTCATTCTCATGATACTTTACTTGGGAGGATGTTCTTCAAATCCGTCCAGGTAAATACAAAATATGTGAAGACTCCATCTTTCCTTGTGGCTGGATTGTATTCCATGACACATACATAGCAGTTTTTCACCTAACCCCAGTGACAACAGTCCACATCACCAAGTCCCAGAGCTGCAGGTGCTGGTGCCGGTGTGGAGAGAAGGGAACACTCATACACTGTGGGTGGGACTGCAAACTAACACAGCCTTTTTGAAAAGAAGTGTGCAGAATCCTCAAAGAGCTAAACGTAGACCTTCCGTTTGATCTTGCAATCCCATTACTAGGAATATACCCAGAAGGAAAAAAAAATCAGCTTGTAATAAGGACATCTGCCCTTGAATGTTTATAGATGCAGATTATTAACGGTATAATACTCAGTTCACTGCTATAAACTATAGCAATTTACACTAAACTCTTTTTTTAAAGCATTGTGTTGTTCTGTTGTTGCTGTTTTAAAATTTTTGTCTGGTATGTAAATGGAGCAATATAGCTCCAAGTAGAATTGGTTCTCTCAAAGTAAGACCTGAGAGCTGTTCATGAGTTCTCTGCCTCCACCTGCCTCTCCAGGTGCCCAGAGAAGCCCCAGCAGTCCGTGAGGAGCCAGCCTGGGCTATGCCAAGTCCTTTCATCTAGAAATGCTTCAGTGAGAGCTGATTGGAGGAAAATTACTCCCCCCTTCCTTAAGATCATTTATTGCTTCATACATAAACCAGTACAGACATGCACCTGTCACAGAAGTTCAACCCTATTCCAGAGATACTGAAGGACTGTGAAATATGTGTGCTGTACTGATCCAAAAAGAGGTCACTTAAAAAACCTCAACAAAAGTTCCTGTATCTTAGGGAAATGTAGAAGCCCGCTTCCCTTGTCCCCTGTACTGAGCCTACTACTGTTTTCTTGCCGCTTTGTGTGTGTTTCAGGTAACGCTAGTTGTTTGTGGAAAAGAGAAATACTTGCTCCTTTCTAATTTTTGCTGTTAAGAAACCACAACAGTATGGTAGTTTAGGGGTAGAGCTTTCAAAAGCAAATTGTTGTTTGGTGCCTATAACAGCATGGATTTGGAAAATTCTCTGGCTTTTCTACATGCCAGTTTCCCTGTCTGCAAAATGGAGACATAATAGTACTTGTGTCTTAAAGATGCTGTAAGGGCAATTCCAAATAACCTTGTTATATTGGATGCATCATAAATATATATAATACAATAAGCATGATGCATGTTATATATAGCCTCATTTAATTCTCAAACCACCCTGCAAAGTGAACCCATTATTATTTCTCATTTGACAGATTTGTTAATTAAACCCCCAGGTTCACTGTTATCAAGTACCGGGCAAGGTATTCAAACCCAGCTCTGTCTGGCTCTGGGGCCTGAACTCTTCACATAGCCTGCCACTCCTCCCTGGGTAGGCACGCTCTGGTTTCTAGTGAGGAAGGGTTCAAATCACTATCAGAACTCCGCCATATAATCAGGCCTCATCTTTGTGGCAGGTGGAATTCAGCCTGGACTAATTACTTAGAGACCTAGCTCCGGTTTTCATACCAGAACCAAAATTTAACCATTTCAAATCCAACATTTGGTTGTTTATTTAAAGTCTCAGATCTGAGTACCTTCTCCAGTGTTGCTGTGGTTTGATGTCTAAAAGGTCTTTCCCGAAGGATAACTGCAGTGAAGGTTCTGGGCTCCAGGTGGGCAGAGCTCACCAGCAGCCGGCAGAACATGGGTACTTCCCTGGGTGTTCTGCGGGCTCCGCTCAGATTCACAAATGTTCTTGCAGCTACTGCCTATTTGAGATTTCTAACAGAGATAAATAGAAGGTAATACAAGATTACCTTTCCTTAAGCCAATACCAGAAAATCCAAACCACAGATAAAATTGGCTCCTCAGGTGCCAGCATGTAGGAATATATCAACCTGTGGGTCATCGTCTTTTTGGTCTCAGGACCCCCTATGTCTTTGGAAGTATCAAGGACACTAAAGGCCTTTAGTTTATGCGTGTTAGTTATCTAATGCTGGGTTCCATACTAAAAATTTAAACTGATGAATTTTTCACTTGACAATACCAACAATAAACCCATTAAATGTTATCTTAAATTAATGTTAACATGAATATTTTTACTAAAAAATAACTGTTTTCCAAACCAAAAAATTTATTGAGGAGAGTAGCATTGTTGAACAGTTTTGTAAATCTCTTTTATGGCTTAATAAAAGATAGCTGAATTCTACATTCAATCTGTTGCAATATCATATTTCATGTAGATTCTGGAAAATATCTTTGTTCACTCAGGAGAGAATTCAGGGGAAAGAAAAATACATTTTGGAATTATTGCTAAGATGCTTTTGACATTATAGCTCCCCTAAAAGGATCTTGGGGACATTCAGGAGTCTCTGGACCATGCTTTGAGAACCACTGGCTCAGCCAACAATCTTGGTGCCATGAGGAGCCTCCCGCTGCAGCCGCTGGTCTGGGCGACGGCACAGTAATAATCATGGCTGAAATCAACTGAGCTAAAAAAAAAAAAAAAAAAAAAAAAAGACTATATTTGCTTAAGGTATTAAAAGACCTAAGTAAAAAATTGGATTTTAAGCCCTAACACATTTACACAAATTATGGGAAAATCAGGGACCTTTTTCACTACAGCTTTTGCAGATATGAGAAATATTAATAATAATGATATTCCTTTCCTGTGATCATTGTTAAGTTAGAGCCTTCGCTGGCTGGTTTCCTAAGCCATTTAACAGAGTGGTCATGCAAGACTATAGGAATATATATATATATATATATATATACACACACACACACATATTCCTTTCTGTAAAGGGATTCTGTAATTTTGAGGTACCCAGCCCCAAGGGATCCATCTGCCCTCCAGGGGTAAACAAGTCTGTGGCCCCCAGCTGCCCTCCTCTTCCCCGGGGTTCCTAAGAGTCCAGATCTCCTGTTTTCCCCCACTGTGTATTGTTGCAGACACTAGAGAGTGTGGCCTCTGTCTCGCCCTGTGTAAAGGCCACAGATGCTCCAGGCACCTTTGCTTTCCTGCTTCCTAACAGGTTCCCTTGGTTACACGGGTGGGCCAGACTGACCCTGGACTCAGCTCTCTGATGGCCCCTCTTCTGAGCACCCACCTGCTTTCTTCCACCCCGCTTGGTTTGCTCTTCATCTTTGGCCCAACGTGGTCCTTTGCCCACGGTTTCCAGGGAGTCTGCTAACCTTCCAGGCTCCTGTTGTGGTATTCAGCTAACCCTGCAGCAAGCTAGGAATGAAATAAACCTCGACAATTAACCTGACACTGATGTTATCACTATTTATAAAATTGTATAAAACTTTAAAAGATATTATTATTGATGGCTATGCCCAAATCCTTAAAATTTAATATGCTCTTATCATGCATCTTGTAATTTATATGACAACTTGGAGCAAGTGTGATGTAGGTCATAATTTAAAATTTCAGTTATGATGTATCAATACCATCAATAAACTAATGTCTTCCTAACTTTTCAGTTTATAGTGTGCTTTTATAGAACATAATTTCATTTAAGTTCTAAGAGATCCTCTTTCAGGTAACTACTTCTTATCCTTATTCTATAGATGGAGTGAAAAAACTGGGGTACGGGGTGGTTAGTTAATTTCTTTGAGTAATAAACGGGACCGTTTCCCAGTCACCAGTCTTCAAATGGGAAACCCTGCTCCCTTTCTCTGACTGGTGTTTTGCTAATTTTAATATTTGTGTCTTACTTTCATCTATTTGCCATATCCAGGTACTCAATTTGCTGTTTCTGTAAACTTAAAGTTTTAGCCTATTTTATTATTTAAAATGGCATGTAGTGAATTGGATATCACTATAAATGAAAGATCTTTATCTTTTGCTTTAAAATAATCCATGACAAGAAAAATGGTTAAGGTAAAGTTATTTAATTCTAATTGGAGACTGCTGCTTAGTAAAAACCTTAATGGCCTACACACACATTGCTAAAAAGGGACAATTGGCGAATTTGAGAAGCTGCTGAAGTCACACCAGTACCTGCGGTGGCTTTCTTTTGGAGGCCTGAAAGCAAACTGAATAAGGAGGAACTTTGCTGGGAGGCTGAGGCAGGTGGATTGCCTGAGGCTGGGAATTCCAGACCAGCCTGAGCCAGACCAAGACCCTGTCTCTAAAAATAGCTATGTATTGTGGTGAGTGCCTGTAGCTCCAGCCACCTAGGAGGCTGAGGCAAGAGAATTATTTGAGCCCAAGAGTTGGAGGTTGCTGTGAGCTATGATACCATAGTACCCTAACAAGGACGACAAAGTAAGACTTGAAAAGAAGGAAGGAAGGAAGGAAAGAAACTTTGATAACACATTATGTAAAATCCTTTTAGCACCTACCCATCATTAGCAGGCATCCTGGCATGGCATGTTCAAAAAAGTAGTGGGAAAAAAACCTGTTTAGTTAGAGATGAGGGTCAACCTTATAATGACAGTAATTGCTGGCAATGCCGCCCAAACTCATCTAAAGATTCATTACCCTTGTCTAGGAGGAAGGAAGTGGAGGGAACACAAGTATAAACGAAAATGAGGCCCAGTTTTTTTCTTTTTTTTTAAGAGACAGAGTCTCACTAGCACTTCACAGCAACCTCCAGCTCTTGGGCTTAGGCGATTCTCTTGCCTCAGCCTCCCGAGTAGCTGGGACTACAGGTGCCCACCACAAGCCCGGCTATTTTTTGTTGTTGTTGCAGTTTGGCCGGGGCCGGGCTTGAACGCGCCACCCTCTGTATATGGGGCCGGGGCCCTGAGGCCCAGTTTCAAAGGGTTTCTCTCTCTATAGGGGAGATTCTTCAGGATCTAGTTGGAGAGAAAGATGGGCCGGGCTGGTGCTTCCCGCCCTTTTTATGCTGAACACTGAATCCCTGAGTTAAATTACACGACGCTGCACAGCTGCCCGGACCCCGTGTGTACCCCGGGGACTCTGACACCTGACGACCGTCTCTGGCTCCCTGGGTCGCACAGCCTTGCTGCAGGGACAGATGAGACTCTGGGGGAGAGAGAGGAAAACACGGTCCTCGAGTGCCAAGAATCCATGATCTCACCCAGAAACGTCTCCGGGCACCTTCTATGGGAAGGCATTGTCCCAGGCACTATTCGTATGAGGCGGGATTTTCACTTCGACCAGGGAGGAAAACGGCCCAGTGTCCACAACTTGAGACCCACAGCAGCAAAAATTTTAGATTTCGCTGAGCTTGCAAGTATTCCAGAAGCCAGTGATGTGTTTCGCTCTGACCAATTAGGTTCCTTTCCCATAAGCTGTTTATACTTTACAGTCATTAACTTCATTGTATGCATTTTATTTCTTCCAATGGCCCCATTAAATAATAAATAAAAACATTAATCTCATTTATTTGTTTGTTTTCCTAAGAACGAAGTTTATTGGGTACTAAAAAACAGGCATCGTACTTGTGCGTTATAAAAATCACTTCTACCTGACACCAACCCCGCAGAATCAGGATACGCATCTCATTTTCCAGATGAGAAAGATTTGACCAAAAAGAAAAAAAATAATAATAAAGGCAGCAAATTAGAAAGATCCAGCATTTAAGTGAAGGCATTTCTGACTTCAAAGCCGATTCCCTTTCACTATAAGGCAGTTTTAAAACCTATTTCTATCACTCTTTTTCTTGACTCAATAAAACAAAAGTAGCAAATTATCCATGGTTATACTCACCTTCCTCCTCTACACGATACAAGACTTATTGCTAGACATAGACACACACACAGATGCACAACTGTCGAGAATATAATTTTAATAATATTGTACTTTGAAAATATAAAATCATCTATTCAGGTAAAAATCAATGTTTGGGGCAGTAGAGGTGGCCCTATAAAACTGTTCAGTTATTAATCTCCAAACATTGATAGGACCCCAATAAAGTGAAAATCTCTTGCCAAATGTAGTGAAAGTCATGTTGGTTCCCTTCTGAGGGTCCTCACTTGTAAACAGTTTTAGTAGATTTGGGGTGAGCACCCACGTTATGGAAGACTTCAAACCCTGTAATGCAAAGCATTCAGAGGGAGCAGGACCCTGCTTAACATACAGCAAGCAGTTGTGACTCAGCACACCTGGGAGAAGGCCTGAGACTCAGCATTTCTAACCCCCCACCCCCAGGAGGGACAAGCTGCTGGTGCTGGCCCCACACTCCAAGGAGCAGGTGTCTAGGACGTGCCCTTCCAAACGTGGCCCGCAGACCACAGCTCCTCAGGACACTGGGGGGGTCCGGTCTGCGATGAGGCGACAGACCCTGAAGGGGCGTTTCAACAGAGTAATTTTATGTTTATTACATGTAGTGATACAAAAATCAAATCTTGTATTTTACACATTTTTGTTTTCTGGAATCTCATCTTTCTAGGAATCTCTTTTTATTATAGTTCACAAAAATATTAGTCTTCGACAGATTGGAGATTTTATCTATGTGTGCGTATGTATAAAAACTAGTTCTTCACCAAAAATTATTCAAGAAACACAAGTCTAGAATGATGTTTTGGCTCATGAAACTTAGAATAAAATTGGAGAAATATGCCAAGCAACAATAAACGCACCACAGAATTCAGTGGAGATGATTTAGGAAATGAAGACTTTTAAGGGTTCAGAGGCGTGTGAGGAAATAGAATCTAGCATTTATGGAATTCCTGTTTATGTGCTCTATACAGGTCTAAGTCCTTAATATTTAGCCCATATAAAAATGCCGTTTTATTTTTTATTTTTTTGGAGACAGAGTCTCACTCTGTTGCCCGAGGCTGAAGCGTCACGGCGTCATTGCTCACAGCAACTCCACCTCCTGGACTCAGGGAAGCCTCTTGCAGCAGACGGTGGGTAGCACAGTTCTGTTGTTCTGAATTATGTTGCCCTCAAACCCCAGATTCGTACATTGACGTTCTAACTGCCATTACCTCAGACTGTGAGCTTATTTGGAAACAGGGTCATTGCAGCTGTGATGAGGACTGAGTGGTTCGCCAATCCAGGGTGACTGGGGTCCTTGTAAGAAGGAGGAGATTGGATGCACACAGAGGGACAAGGAGAACACCGTGTGGAGACGGAGGTGGGATCTGGGTGATGCAGGAGAAGCCAGGGAATGCCGAGGACAGATGGGCAGCAAGCCGCCCAGACCGGCTGCGGCGGGTCCTCTCAGCTGGGAAGGAGCAGGTCCGGCCAGACTCCCCGCCTCCAGGACTGTCAGATGACACATTTCTTTTGTTTCATAAAATGTTGTTTAACATTTTCTAGAAGAAATATTGGGGCCATCAAACTGAAAAATCTCTCTACATGTTGAGCAGGATTATAAAAAAGTCCTCCAGGATTTTATAGAACACAGCAGAACATCAAAGATAGTGTGAAAGATCTTAAAAATTAAGATGGCAAATTTTATGTGATGTGCATTTTACCACCTCAAAAAAAATTGGAGAAAAATGATCAGAAAGGAAAAATAGAAGAGTGCTTATGAGTTTGATCCTGAGGTGTGTCTAGAGGGTCTGAGAAGGGGGTAGAAACAAAGGCACAGGACACCTGCTTTGCAGGAGGGACCAACCCCCCATCCTGGTGATGTCCTCATTGATTCCGATGGGGAAGCTCTTCTCTGGCCAGAGCAAGTGTAGGACGAGAAAATCAAGGGAGGGTCAGCACGATTTGTGAGAGTGTGTGTGTGTGCGTGTGTGCCTGTGCACACACATATAGGGATCTCTTCATATCTAGTTGTTCTGCTTTTCTGGGTGTGTTGAGACAAGCTCAGTTTGTACACCATATATCAGTATATACACTGTACAGTCTAATGTCTGTTAAATTCCTTATCTGAGCCTGGCCCTACTCTAGGTTTATAAATGCCAAGATAAATAAGACAGCTAGAATATATTCTTCTTAGCAAAGTATCTCAAGAATAAAAGAAAAAGTATCCATCGTACTCAGCCCTACTATGAAATTAATTTATAGCTTTCATATGAAGGCTATAACCCAATTATAGCACAAGAATATGGGGAAAGGGGCAAGGGAGGGGAGCAGAGAGGGGAGGAGGGGTGGAGGGAGGGTAATTGGTGGGACCACACCTATGGTGCATCTTAGAAGGGTACAGGTGAAACTGAATGCAGAGTATAAAGGTCTTAACACAATAACTAAGAAAATGCCATGAAGGCTATGTTAACCAGTCTGATGAAAATATTTCGGATTGTATATGAAACCAGCACATTGTACCCCATGATTGCACTAATGTACACAGCTATGATTTAATAATAATAAAAAAAGATGCAGTTTCTTCCCCCATTTGTGGATAATTTCACTCTATTGGTAATATTCATTACAATCATAGGATCAAGATTTTTGAAGGAAATCTCTTCAGGGTAACTACCCCATTCACATAGTTTCTCCGGGAAAGGATATTTGTTGGAATGTTTCTTAAATGTAGACATTGATTCCAGAACTTTGCCAAATGCCTTTACACACTGCCTTGATGCCTTGGTTAAGGTAAAGGATATAAACAATCAAATTCACGTGCTTTTCATGTAAGTATCAATATTATTGCTTGAAATTTGTTTGTGACTACTTTAAGGAGACAGATATAAACTGAATATAAATTTTACATGTTATCAGTCATATGTGGGAGAAAAAATATTAATCTCAGGAAGGCCATAAACAGATTAGTAGTTGCCAGGGGCTGGGAAGAGCAGTGGGGAGGCAGGATGCAGGGGGTTTGTTAACAGGGGCGAAAACACAGCTAGATAGAGGAGGTAAGTTCTAGTGTTCACTGGCACCATCTGGCAGCTACAGTTAAATTATTGTGTATTTCAAAATAGCTAAAGGAGAAGCTGGAAATATTAACCAACACAAATGATAAATGTTTGAGGATATGGATATACCAGTGACCCAGATTTCATCATAATACATTGTACACTTACATCTAAATATCACATGTATCCCATAAATATGTACAAATATTGTATATCCATGCAAAACAGAAAACAAGAGAAACTACACACGCATGAGCATCAGTGTTTACTTTCAGTGTCCAAACCAAATTCACTTCCAAATTAAGCTGCAGCAACTGCAGAGGAAGTCAGATGTTGGCTCTGTTCAGGAAGACACAGGTACTAAAAAAGGGGACTGAGAATGGCCCCATAGGGTTTGCTTTAAAATCTCTACAAAAATTGCCCCCTCCCGGGGGCTGGGAAGGGTCGCATCGGTCTCGGAGGCCGCCAGAGCACGGAGACCGAGACGTCCGCTTCCTCCCGGCCCGCAGGTCCACAGTATGTCTTCCTCAGCCCCCGCTGCGGAGGGAGAGGGAACCCCCGCCCA